>ML302793.1:0-32255 GCA_005239505.1 Nicotiana paniculata | reverse complement strand
TATCATGGTACATAAAGACTGAGTTGGGTTGACAGTGTTACGGTGGTTATATATATTCTGGCTGGTTTTATTGTGGAATGATATTGGTTAAAGCTTACGAGCTATATTATTTTCTATTTGCAATTGTTGAAAGAAAAAGTGTTGTGAAAGGCTTGGCTTGAACTGTGAAAGTTTTCTATGAATGAACAAAATTGATTGTGATAAGGGGGCTGTGATAAGGGGGCGAAATAGATTATGATAAGGGTGGATAATTGATAGTGATAAGGGTGGACATGTGGGATCGGGTTGCGCGCCGCAACAAGACAATGATAAGGGATTATAATTGTGTTTTACTGATTTTATTATAAAGAATTGGGAAATTTATTGTTTTACCCTACGGTTTTTCTCGTACTCTGCACATATTGTTATTTTAAAGTAAAAGTTTGGAAATTCGGAGACTTGTGTAAGATCTTGGTGATATTTGAGGCATGGAATATGCGACGGAGTTATTATATTTATTGTTTCAGTTATATTTTTCTGTTCGTGTAGAATTGTTTTATTGCATTATTGTACATATTATTGTCACAGGTTATATATTTTTAATGCCCCGCCGTAGCCTCATCACTACTTCATCGAGGTTAGCCTCGGCACTTACTCAGTACATGGGGTCAGTTGTACTGATACTACACTCTGTACTCTTTTGTACAGATCCAGGTATCGACCAACAATAGAGATATTTAGAGCGACTATTCATTTATTCGGAGACACGACGTATATCTTCCGATGTTCGTAGATCCCGAGAGTCTTCTCCTATTTTTAGAAAACCGTTTTATTATATTCAGAACTGTTACACTATTTCTTTCAGCCCATTATTTATAGTATTATTTAGTAGTTCGTGAATTGTGACACCAGACCCTGGGTAGTCTTAGAGTTATTTATATACTTAGTTCGTGGTTCATTTTATTTAATTTCTTCTTATTTTATATTTGGAGTATCTCATTGGTAATCATTTAAATTATGTTTACTTTTAATTANTCAGAGGCTATTAAGTTAGGAACAATTTCACTTCTGTTCTACTCCATCGTGCGAATTTATTCTACCATTGATGATTAAACTTGCCTACTCTGTCCTCTCACAAATCTCGACAACACGCAAAGCGTCTACAACCGGACAAGAGATGAAGCCCAATGACAGCTACGATTAGGGGAAGAGGCAGAAGTGGAGCTCAGTCTAAAGCTCGAACATCATCACCTATTGTACAGTCTCAAATGGATCTATACGCGGAGGTTCTAGCTCAGTCAGTACATGTTAGACTAGCCCATATCCCAAAAAGATTTATAGCTACTTCAGTATTGCATAACACGGGAATAGTTGAAATCAACGAGGTTGATTTATATGAGTTGTGAAGTTTAACATTTTGAATTATCAGGCATTGTGACCTACGACTTCATGCCAAGTGGGGAAGTCCACTGTCAAGGGATAAATTGCGGGAGTCATGTGTTATATCGATTTTGTCCTGGAATGTATAAAGCCTGAGATTTTGCAAGAGATAAAGTTGGGACTTGCGGTATGTATGCCTCCTTAATAAACCTATAACTCAGTACTAAAAGAGTTATTCAAACAACTTTAAATCTACAGAAGTTCTACTCAGCGCGGAAGTCACGGTTGCGGATTTTGGGGTGCTCCAGAGGGAGTACAGTGATTAGCAAGCTTCTAGACTACATGGTTCGTGCCAAGATTTATTAGTATAGAGCTCTAATTTTGTGATCATTGTGTGTCAATAGAGATGAGAGTTACCCCAAAATAATAACGAAATGTATATGAATAAAGGTGGTATCTCAGTAGTGTAGAGTCGGCATGGTAAAAGAAGAAATTGGTCGCCGGTGTTAGTGGCAAGCCTACGAAAAGGATGATCAGCCAATGCAACCTCAATTACTTGACTCAGTTCTCATAAATGCTTTTGAAAGAGTTGTTTCTCGAACTCCATAATACGTGGCGCATAAGGTTTTAACGGTTGTGTCAGGTCATATGACGGTGTCAGAATATGCCATCAGGTTCGATAAGTTAGTGCATCATACTCCTACTTCAATTCATCTAGCCAGATATCGAGTCCCCAGACTCATTAAAGGACTCAAATATGATTGTATTTTGGACGACTCAGGACAGGTTGATACTTCATTTCGGCTAGTGATAGAAGTTGTCCTTGACTTGGGAGAGTCATATTTCATCAGAACACTCAGGCTACGTGCCCCATTGCAGTTAAAACTCAACTTACATGTTGAAGGGGGAGGTCAGACTCCTAGAGGTGGAGACCCATCCTGTTGGTATATTTTCTATGGTAAGGCTGAGGTCGTTACATTAAATGGTGTCATTAGAAGAACAATATCTAATTATTATAAGGTGATGATTTTCTAAACTTAATACAGTTATGCGTAACTAATAAAATTCTTCTAATATGCTCTACTCTCGGGTGAGCTTCGTAACTCAAAAATCTACTTGTGTGAACACTAGTATTGAGAAATTCTATGAAGATAGCTATGTCTATCATTACGTGTTTTAATTTTGTTTAACAGAAAATATTTGAAAGAAGAAAATGGAATGTTTCAATTGGCGGTGTGCATATTACTTGTGATTCAGTACTGATGGCGAGATCCTCGCATTTTAATATAATTTGGGATGTTTAAATTGGGCTACGAGCCGCGGTGGAAGTTATGTAAGGACGAGGTCCTTGTGATGGAAATTCTTTTGTTTAAATTCTCCCCTGTGAATTAAAATTTTACTATAGTACTGATAGGGAGTCATGCCTGTTAGGCTTATTCAACAATTTATGTATAAAATAATGATGATAATCATAATAATAAATGAATAAATAATAATAAAAGTAATACTAATAATAAGTAAATAAATAAATAAATAAATTAATTAATTAATTAAATGTGCATAATTTGCCAAATCCGTGTTATAATTATGGAGCTTTGACCTACGAGATATGTGCACACCCGTGTGGCGTTAAATGAGACACATTAATTTGGGTATATAATTATGAGGTCTTCATGAATCGCATCTCGTTATCAGTATTGTGAAGGGTAGAAAGGGGATTATTGTTACGTGAAGTTATTGGGTGATTCAGTAATTGATTATGAACAACTATTAAGATCATTTTGAGCCGAAACGGTGTTCCATTCAAATGGTCAGACGAGTGTGGGTGGAACTTTCAGAAGCTCAAGATGGCTTTGACTACGGTGCCAGTGTTGGTGTCGCCCACAAGTTCAGGATTGTGCACGGTGTATTGTGGTGCATCTCGTATTGGATTAGGTGCAGTATTAATGCATGATGGCAAGGTGATTGCATATGCATCCCGATGGCTGAAGGTTCATAAGAAGAGTTATCTTGTCCATGACTTAGAGTTGGCAGCCATTGTTCATGCATTGAAAATTTGGAGGCACTATCTTTATGGCGTGACGTGTGAGGTTTTTACTGACCATCGCAGTCTCCAGTACTTATTCAAGCAGAAAGATCTAAATTTGAGGCAGCGGAGATGGTTAGAGTTACTGAAGGATTATGATGTCACCATATTATATCATCTAGGGAAGGCCAACGTGGTGGCCGATGCATTGAGTAGGAAGGCAGTGAGTATGGGCAACCTTGCGTATATTCCAGTAGGTGAGAGACCGTTAGCTTCATATGTTTAGTCTTTGGCTAATCAGTTCTTGAGGTTGGATATTTTTCCCAACAGTGTTCTAGCTTGTACAGTCTCTCGGTCTTCTCTAATTGAGCGTATCTGAGAGCGGCAGGATGATGACCCGCATTTGATGGTTCTTAGGGACACAGTTCGGGCCGGTGGTTCCAAGCAGGTTACAGTTGGAAATGATGGTGTTTTGAGGATGCAAGGTCGTATATGTGGTCCTAATGTTGATGGCCTTCGTGATTTGATCCTTGAGGAGGCTCGCTGTTCTAAGTATTCCACACACCCAGGTGCATCCAAAATGTACCAGGACCTGAGGCAGCATTATTGGTGGAGAAGGATGAAAAAGAACATTGTTGCGTATGTGACTCGTTGCTTAAATTGTCATCAGGTAAAATATGAGCATCAGAGACCCGGTCGGTTGCTACATCAGATAGAGATTCCTGAGTGGAAGTGGGAGTGTATTACTACGGATTTCGTTGTTGGACTCCCACAGACTCAGAGGAAATTTGACGCAGTTTGGGTTTGTAACGACCCGACCGGTCGTTTTGTGTTATTAGACCCTTTCCCTTAAATGAAACTTCCCATAGCGGCTTTTTATGATTTATGACTTGCGGGGACTGGTGGTCCGTGTTTCTGAGGTGTTTAGAGTGCTATAGGAACAATTGGTTCCTTAGGGTTGGCCTTTAAGGCCAAGTTTGACTTCGGTCAATATTTTGGATAAACGACCTCGGAATCGAGTTTCGTCGGTTCCGGTAGCTTCGTATGATGATTTTTTAGGCGTATGCTCGGAATGGGTTTCTTATGAACCGGGAGCATTTCGGCGCCCAATATTGAAATAAGAAGTTCCTTAAGTTCCTATTATGGTTTTGGACGTGATTTTGTGTTATCGAGGTCCGAACGGAATTCTGAGATCGGGAATAGTTCCGTTATGTCATTTATGACTTGCCTACAAAATTTGGTGTCATTCCGAGTAGTATAGGTCGGTTCGGCGCGTTGTTAGCGGAGTCTAGAAAACTTAAAGTTCCTAAATTTGGTTCATCGGGTTTTGAGGTGTAATTTTGAGTTTTAGCATTTTTTTTGGGTGTTCCGAAGGCTCGAGCGAGTCCGTATTATGATTTGGGACTTGTTGGTATATTTGGACGAGGGCTAGGGTGGGCCCAGGGTCCTCCCGGGTACCCAACGGGGCTAAAAACCAGCTAAATAGCTGCTGGTGCACCTGTTCTGGTGTGACCGCAGGTGCGGTTGCCCAGTCGCAGGTGCGGGACCGCTCATGCGGTCCCAAGCATCATCGGTGCGACCCCTAGTGGTCTGGCCAATGCTCGCAGGTGCGGACAAAGTTTCGCAGGAGCGGAGCCGCAGGTGCGGTCTCCACTCCACAGGTGCGGGCCCAGGCTCCCTAGTCCATTTCCGCATGTGCGGGCCTTTGCTCGCAGGTGCGAGACCGTAGGTGCGGTCTTCGAGCCGCAGATGCAAAAACACTGTCCAAACAGTGTGTATTTATACACAGGTTTAATTCATTTTTTCTCATCTTCTTCTTCTTCCTTGGGGCGATTTCCACCATTTTAGAGGGGAAAACGACTTGGTTGTTGAAGGTAATAATTCTACTCTAATATTAGCCTCACAGATGAATTCCTAGTTAAGTTTAATCACATAATTAGTGAAAGATCAAGAATTGGGTAGTAACCTAAGACTTCGATAATTTGAGAATTTACCTGTGAATTTGCTATGAAATCAAGTAAATATTGTATATTAACGATACTTAGGCTTCGGGTGAGCGATTCCCTTGAGAATTTTTGGAAATTGAACGGGCGGGCCCGGGGTTGGATTTTGGGAATTCTTCAAGAATGTTGAATTATTGATAAATAGGATAATTTCCCTACTTTGAGCATGCATTGATGTCATTGTACCGTATTTGGCTAGTCGCGGGTCCTCGGGTGTAGAGTTCGGAGTTCGGGCGCATCCTTGGTCGGAGGGGTAGATTCAACACGAGGTGAGTCTCCTTTCTAACCTTGTAAGAGGGAATTGTCCCCATATGTGTTATATATGATGTGTGTAATTGTTTTGGGAGCTACGTGCGTACAAAGTGGCGAGAGTTCGTACGTGGCGACTATCATGCTATGTCGGGTAGTTTTAGGGCTCACACGCATGTCTCTATGTGCCTTATATGTATCTTTGGGTGTTCTTTGAGCTGCCTGTTGCTTTTAAATTGATGTGGAAATATGGAAAGTTGCACTTGAACTCCCAGTTGATCAATCCCTGTTAAAGGTATAGCCCTACTAAGTTATTGAGATGTCGGTATATACATATGTACGTATGAGAGTCAGAACTCGAATCTCAGATATGATTCGCGATCGAGGGAAGCTTTATGATAAATCGGTATAAGTGTGTCAGCACTCGAATCGCAGGCATAATTCGCGATTGAGGGGAGATTTATGGTAATTATACATAAGTGTGTCAGCACTCGAATCGCAGGTATGATTTGCGATCGAGGGAAGCTTTATGGTAATTGTATATAAATGTGTCAGCACACGAGTCGCAAGTATGATTCGCGAGGGGGGGAAGCTTTAGTCCATTCAGTGTCTAGATATTTCCTTATGACTCCGGCCGGTTGTCTTGCCCTTGTGTGCGCTTGGCTATTTGGTACAGTTTCCATTGATATTGACTTGACAGATATTTGGGGGGAAAAGGAAAGTGTACATTGTTGCTTATTTTCAATAGTTTCATGGATTTCGGTGTTTGGTAGGTATCTGCTGCTTATTGTCTCACATGTCTACTGCATTCTGTTATATCCTGTTTGCATTATTACTGTTGGACCTTAGTGAGTGTCATGTCGACCTCTCGTCACTACCTCTTAGAGGTTAGGCGGGATACTCATTGGGTACATATATATATTTATGTACTCATGCTGCACTTCTGTACTTAATTGTACCGGTTCTGAGGCTGGTGTTTCTGGTTATTCGACCGGAGCATGAATTATATTTTGGACCTGACTCCATGGTGAGATGCACCCCTTGACGATTCTCAGCAGTGCTATGGAGTTATCTTTTGTTTATTTCTGTCTACTTCTCTCATACAACAGTACAATTTGTATCGTCTTTTGTATATTCTACTAGTTCGCCTATTGACTTGTGACACTAGTTCCTGGCATGCACATAGTAGACTCATTACTTTTGGGACTGTATATATATTGGATCACGATCACTATGGTTGTATTTACTTAAGTTGGTAGATGTTTCCGCTTTTATTTTAATGATTTGAGCTTAAAACTTTGGGAAATATGTGGGGTTGGTATGTTAATAAGGATGATCTCACTAGTAAACAACGGTTGGCTTTCCTGACTCCGGTGTTGGGCGCCATCATGACCCGTGTTGGATTTTGGGTCGTGACAACATGGTATCAGAGAACTAGGTTCACGTAAGTGTCACGAGTCACAGGCAAATCCAGTAGAGTCTTGCGGATCGGTACGGAGACGTCTGTACTTATCTTCATGAGGTTATAGGGTGTTAGGAAACCTCTATTTGTTCTTATTCTATCGTGCAGTCGATGATTTACTAAATTCATTCTTCTATCTCTCACAGATGGTGAGGACGCGCGCATCTAATATTCCAGACCTGGGAAGGGCCGCTACTTCCGCTGGCATAGGCCGGGGGAGGGCACCGGCCCGTGGTAGGGGACGAGGGCGTCCCAGAGCTATTCCGATCCCGCCACCAGAGGACCCTATTATATAGGAGCAGGATGAGGTGCCTCCAGCAGATCCTGCACCAGTAGACTTTATGACGGCGCCAGGCTTCAAGGCAGCCATGGGCCGTATGATGAGATTTATGGACACTATGTCCCAGGCTGGTTTATTTTGAGCAGATCCTGCCACTTCTCAGGCGGGAGGGGGAGCCCAGACCCCTACTGCCCAGGCCGCAGGACCGTCAGCAGCATTACATCATACCCCGAGTACACTGCCTATGGGTGGTACCCAGCCTGTAGTAGCAGCTCCGGAGCCCAGACTAGCTGCGGATGGCAATCAGCAGAAGATGTTAGACAGATGGACTCAATTGCGCCCTCCAGTCTTCGGGGGTGAGCAAGGTGAGGATGCCCATGACTTCATTGATAGGTGTAAGGATAGACTGCACAACATGAGGATCCTAGCATCTCATGGAGTGGATTTCACTACCTTCCAGTTAGAGGGCAGAGCTCGCAGGTGGTGGCAGTCTTATGTTCTCAGCAGGCCAGCTGATTCTCCTACTGTGACTTGGGAGAAATTAACACAGATGTTCTTGGACAGATATATTCCACCCTCTGAGAGGGAAGAGCTGCGGGGTCAGTTTGGGCGGTTAGAGTAGGGGCAGATGTCCGTGACAGATTTTGAGGCTAGATTTTAAGAGCTGTCATGCCATGCACTTATGATATTACCCACCGACGCTGAGAGAGTGAGGAGGTTTGTAGCAGGGTTGCATCCAGGTATTAGATCCACCATGGCTCGAGCGGTGGAGATGGGTACTCCTTATCAGCTTGTAGTGGAGATTGCTCGCAGGATCGATGGTTATCTTTTGAGGAGCAGGGAGCAGGGTCAGCAGGATATGAGGGCTAGGTTCTCAGGAGATTTCAGGGATGCCCTAGCTAGGAGAAGAGGTCGCTTTGGGGGTGGTCAGCCCAGCAGGACTTTTTATTCAGCACCTCCACCACCTCCCCGAGGTGTCCCAGTTAGGCCCCAGTTCAGTGCCATGCCAGAGCGCTCCTACCATCCTCCAGCTATTCAGAGTTCTCCTAGTGGTTACTCTAGTCGCTAGAGATCCTCCAGTTCCTATTTCAGTGCTATGCCTGAGGGTTCACATCGCTCTCCGGCCATTTAGGATTCTTCTTCTTCGAGACAGCAGGATATGTCACTAGTGAGATGTTACAAGTGTAGGGATATGGGCCATGTGAGGAGGGCTTGTCCAAGGTTCCGGGGCAAGAAAATGCAACAGGGTTATCAGCCTATGAGTTCAGCACCAGCAGTCCGGCCACCTAGAGGTGGAGGACAGGTCGGCAGGGGTCGTCCTAGAGGTGGAGGCCAGTCGGGGGGGGGGGGGTCAGGAAGCTCCTGTTCACTCCGGTAGGGCTCAGTATTCAGATGCTCCAGCCAGGTTCTATGCTATTCCGGCCAGATCAGATGCAGTGGCCTCAGACGCAGTGATCACAAGTATTATCTCAGTATGTGGTAGAGAAGCTTCAGTATTGTTTGATCCAGGATCCACTTATTCAAATGTTTCAGACCTATTTGCTCCTTTTCTGGATGTTTCTTGTGAGTCCTTGGGATCTCCTATATATGTGTCCACTCTTGTGGGCGATTCTGTGGTGGCAGACCGAGTGTATCGGTCTTGTGTGATCACCTTCTGTGGGTTCGAGACCAGAGCTGACCTTTTATTGCTCGACATGGTTGATTTTGAGGTTATTCTAGGCATGGATTGGCTATCTCCTTATCATGTCGTGCTTGATTGCCATGCTAAGACAATTACCTTAGCCATGCCCGGGTCGCCTAGGCTGGAATGGAGGGGTTCTTCCGTTAGTGCATCTAGCCGGGTTATTTCATTTTTGAAGGCTCGACATATGGTCGAGAAGGGTTGTCTAGCCTATTTTGATTACGTGCGGGACAACACCACCGAGTCTCCGACGATTGATTCAGTGCCAGTGGTTTGAGAGTTTGCAGATGTTTTTCCTTCAGATCATCCGGGCATGCCTCCGGACCATGATATTGATTTCTGCATTGATTTAGCTCCAGAAACCCACCCTAGATCTATTCCTCCGTACTTGATGGCTCCGAAAGAGTTGAAGCAACAACTTGAGGAGTTTTTAGCTAAGGGGTTCATCAGACCGAGTGTATCGCCGTGGGTGCTCCAGTTTTATTTGTGAAAAAGAAGGATGGGTCTATGCGGATGTGTATTGATTACCGTCAGTTGAACAAGGCTACCATTAAGAAAAATTATCCCTTGCCGCGCATCGATGATTTGTTTGACCAGCTGCAGGGTGCTCGTGTGTTTTCTAAGATTGATTTGCGATCGGGGTATCATCAGTTGAGGATTCGGGCTTCAGATGTTCCGAAGACTGCTTTTCGTATGAGATATGGATATTATGAGTTCCTAGTGATGTTCTTTGGCTTGACTAATGTCCCAACATAATTCATGGACTTGATTAATAGGGTGTTCATGCCGTATATTGATTCCTTCGTCATTGTCTTCATTGATGACATTTTGATTTACTCACGTAGCCTAGAGGAGCACGAGCAACATTTTAGAGTTGTGCTCCAGACTTTGCGAGAACAGAAGCTATATGCTAAGTTCTCCAAGTGTGAGTTTTGGTTGGATTCCGTGGCATTTTTGGGGCATGTGGTATCCGGAGAGGGTATCAAGGTTGATCCTCTAAAGATCGAGGCAGTTTAGAGTTGGTCGCGTCCTACTTCAGCTACAAAGATCATGAGCTTTTTGGGCCTAGCAGGCTATTATCGCCGATTTGTGGAGGGTTTCTCTTCCATTGCAGCTCCATTTACTAGATTGGCTTAGAATAATGCCCCGTTTCGATGGTCTGACGAGTGTGAGGCGAGCTTCCAGAAGCTCAAGGCAGCATTGACCTCAGCACCAGTTCTAGTATTGCCTTCATATTCTGGGATGTACACAGTATATTGCGACGCTTCACGCGTTGGCTTGGGGTGTGTATTGATGCAGGAGGGGAGAGTTATTGCTTATGCTTCACGCCAGCTGAAGGTTCATGAGAAGAATTACCCTGTGCACGATTTGGAGCTGGCGGCGATTGTTCACGCTCTTAAGATTTGGAGGCACTACTTGTATGGAGTGACCTGTGAGGTTTATACAGACCGCCGTAGCTTGCAGAGCTTTTTCAAACTGAAGGATCTTAATTTGAGGCAGCGCATATGGCTTGCGTTGTTGAAGGATTATGATATCACCATTCTTTATCACCCGGGCAAGGCAAATGTGGTAACAAATGCTTTGAGCAGGAAGGCACAGAGTATGGGAAGCTTGGCTTATATCGCAGCAGAGGAGAGACCTCTAGCCTTGGACATTCAGTCCTTGGCCAATCTCCTAGAGGTTAGACCTTTCAGAGCCTCATCGAGTTTTAGCACATGTGGTTTCTCAGTCTTCGTTATAGGGGGAGATTAAGGCCCGGCAGTTCTATGTCGTGCTTAGCAGAGCTTCGGGAGACAGTGGTTCAGGGTAGGGCCAAGGAGGCTACTATTGGCGAGGATGGTGTTCTGAGACTTCAGGGCCGCTTATGTGTTCCGAATGTTGACGGCCTGAGGGAGAGGATTCTAGAGGAGGCACATAGTTCTCGGTATTCTATTCATCCTGGTGCTATGAAGATGTATCGTGACTTGAATCAGCATTTCTGGTGGAGGCGGATGAAGAAGGACATTGTGGAATATGTGACTAGGTGTCTTAATTGCCATCAGGTGAAGTATGAGCACCAGAGGCCAGGGGGCCTACTTCAGCAGATGTCCATTCCTAAATGGAAATGGGATCGCATCGCTATGAACTTCGTGGTTAGGTTGCCTCGGACTTTGCATAAGGTGGACGCAGTTTGGGTCATTATGGATAAATTGACCAAATCGGCGCATTTCATTCTAGTATCTACTACATACACTTCTGAGAGGTTTGCCCAGATCTACATTCGGGAGATAGTCTGGTTGCATGGGGTGCCGGTATCCATTATATCAGATCGAGGTCCTCAGTTTACCTCGCACTTCTGGAGAGCATTGCATAGTGAGATGGGCACCCAGATAGACCTCAATACAGCA
Source organism: Nicotiana paniculata (assembly GCA_005239505.1). Taxonomy (NCBI): domain Eukaryota; kingdom Viridiplantae; phylum Streptophyta; class Magnoliopsida; order Solanales; family Solanaceae; genus Nicotiana; species Nicotiana paniculata. The sequence goes on along the minus strand of ML302793.1, from coordinate 20,808 downwards.
TTTCACCCTCAGACTGATGGTCAGTCGGAGCGTACAATTCAGATATTGGAGGACATGCTCAGGGCATGTGTGATTGACTTCGGAGGTCAGTGGGACCAGTTCTTGCCTTTGGCCGAGTTTTCTTACAATAATAGTTATCAGTCCAACATTGAGATGGCACCATTTGAGGCTTTGTATGGTCAGTGATGCCATTCTCCTATTGGGTGGTTTGAGCCTGGCGAGGCAAAGTTATATGGCACCGACCTGGTGAGGGATGCCTTGGAGAAGGTGAAGTTGATTCAGGAGAGGCTCCATACAGCACAGTCCAGACAGAAGAGTTACGCGGATCAGAGGGCGCGTGATGTATCATTTATGGAGGGAGATAGGGTCCTGTTGAAAGTCTCGCCTATAAAGGGTATTATGAGGTTTGGGAAGAAGGGCAAGCTGAGCCCGAGGTTTATAGGTCCATTCGAGGTGTTGAGGCGAGTTGGGGAGGTTGCTTATGAGCTGTCGTTGCCTCCCAGGTTATCAGGAGTTCATCCAGTTTTTCATGTATCCATGCTCCGAGGGTACCACACCGACTTCTCTCACGTGGTTGATTTCAGCACTATTCAGTTGAAGGAGAGGTCGGACTGCGAGGAGGAGCCAGTTCCTATTATTGATAGAAAGGACCGCCAGTTGAGGTCCAAGAGAGTTTCTTCCGTAAAGGTCCAATGGAAGGGCCATCCAGTTGAGGAGGCGATCTGAGATTCCGAGGAGGACGTGCGGAGAAGATATCCACACATGTTCAGCATTTCAGGTATGATTCTAGACCCGTTCGAGGATGAACGTTTGTTTAAGAGGTGGAGAATGTAATGGCCCGACACGTCATTTTGTGTTATCGGACCCCGTTCGCCTAAATGAAACTTCCCATAGAGGCTTTTTATGATTTATGACTTGCGGGGACTGGTGGTCCGGGTTTTGGAGGTGTTTAGAGTGCTATAGGAACAATTGGTTCCTTAGGGTTGGCCTTTAAGGCCAAGTTTGACTTCGGTCAACATTTTGGGTAAACGAACTCGGAATCGAGTTTCGTCGGTTCTGGTAGCTTTGTGTGATGATTTTGGACCTGGGCGTATGCTCGGAATGAGTTTCTGATGACCCGAGAGCGTTTCGGCGCCCAATATTGAAATAAGAAGTTCCTTAAGTTCCTATTGTGGTTTTGGACGTGATTTTGTGTTATCGAGGTCCGAACGGAATTCCGATACCTGGAATAGTTCCGTTATGTCATTGCCTGCAAAATTTGCTGTCATTCCGAGTAGTATAGGTCGGTTCGGCGCATTGTTAGCGGAGTCTAAAAAACTTAAAGTTCCTAAGTTTGGTTCATTGGGTTTTGAGGTGTAATTTTGAGTTTTAGCGTTGTTTTGGGTGTTCCAAAGGTCCGAACGAGTCCGTATTATGATTTGGGACTTGTTGGTATATTTGGACGAGGGCTCGGGTGGGCCCAGGGTCCTCCCGGGTACCCAACGGGGCTAAAAACAAGCTAAAATAGTTGCTGGTGCACCTGTTCTGGTGTGACCGCAGGTGCGGTTGCCCAGTCGCAGGTGCGACCCCCAGTGGTCTGGCCAATTCTCGTAGGTGCGGACAAAGTTCTGCAGGTGCGGTCTCCGCTCCGCAGGTGCGGGCCCAGGCTCCCCAGTCCATTTCCGCAGGTGCGAGTCTTTGCTCGCAGGTGCGAGACCGCACGTGCGGTCCTCGAGCCGCAGGTGGGAAAACACTATCCAGATAGTGTGTTTTTATACACGGGTTTAATTCATTTTTTCTCATCTTCTTCTTCTTCCTTGGGGCGGTTTCCACCATTTTAGAGGGGCAAACGACTTGGTTGTTGAAGGTAAGTAAATTATACTCTAATAGTAGCCTCATTCATGAATTCCTAGTTAAGTTTAAATACATAATTAGTGAATGATCAAGAATTGGGAAGTAACCTAGGACTTCGATAATTTGAGAATTTACCCGTGAATTTGCTATGAAATCAAGTAAAAATCGTATATTAACGATCCTTAGGCTTCAGGTGAGTGATTCCCTTGAGAATTTTTGGAAATTGAACGTGCGGGCCCGGGGTTGGATTTTGGGAATTTTTCAAGAATGTTGAATTATTGAATAAATAGGAAAATTTCCCTACTTTGAGCATGCATTGATGTCATTGTACCGTATTTGGCTAGTTGCGAGTCCTCGGGTGTAGAGTTCGAAGTTCGGGCGCATCCTTGGTCCGAGGGGTATATTCGACACGAGGTGAGTCTCCTTTCTAACCTTGTAAGAGGGAATTGTCCCCATAGGTGTTATATATGCTTTGTGTAATTGTTTTGGGGGCTACATGCGTACAAAGTGACGAGAGTCCGTACGTGGCGATTATCATGCTATGTCGGGTAGTTTTAGGGCTCACACGCATGTATCTATGTGCCTTATATGTATCTTTGGGTGTTCTTTGAGCTGCCTGTTGCTTTTAAATTGAATATGGAAATGTGGAAAGTTGCACTTGAACTCCTAGTTGATCAATCCCTGTTAAAGGTATAGCCCTACTAAGTTATTGAGATGTCGGTATATACATATGTACATATGAGAGTCAGCACTCGAATCGCAGATATGATTTGCGATCGAGGGAAGCTTTATGATAAATCGGTATAAGTGTGTCAACACTCGAATCACAGGCATGATTCGCGATCGAGGGGAGCTTTATGGTAATGATACATAAGTGTGTCAGCACTCGAATCGCATGTATGATTCGCGATCGAGGGAAGCTTTATGGTAATTGTATATAAATGTGTCAGCACCCGAGTCGCAGGTATGATTCGCGAACGGGGGAAGCTTTACGTCCATTCAGTGTCTAGATATTTCCTTATAACTCCAGCCGCTTGTCTTGCCCTTGTGTGCGATTGGCTATTTGGTACCGTTTCCATTGATATTGACTTGACAGATATTTGGGGGGAAACAGAAAGTGTACATTGTTGCTTATTTTCAGTATTTTCATAGATTTCTGTGTTTGATAGGTATCTGCTGCTTACTATCTCACATGTCTACTGCATTTCATTATATCCTGTTTGCATTATTACTGTTGGACCTTAGTGAGTGTCATGTCGACCTCTTGTCACTACCTCTTCGAGGTTAGGCAGGATACTCACTGGGTACATATATATTTATGTACTCATGCTGCACTTCTGTACTTAATTGTACAGGTTCTGAGACTGGTGTTTCTGGTTATCCGACCGGAGCTTGACTTATATTCTGCACCTGACTCCACAGTGAGCTGTATCCCTTGACAATTATCAGCAGTGCTATGGAGTTATCTTTTGTTTATTTCTGTCTACTTATCTCAGACAACAGTACAGTTTGTATCATCTTTTGTATATTCTACTAGTTTGCCTGTTGACTTGTGACACTAGTTCCTGGCACGCACATAGTAGACTCATTATTTTTGCGACTGTATATATATTGGATCACATCACTGTGGTTGTATTTACTTAAGTTGGTAAATGTTTCCGCTTTTATTTAAATGATTTGAGCTTAAAACTTTGGGAAATATGTGGGGTTGGTATGTTAATAAGGATAATCTCACTAGTAAACAACTGTTGGCTTGCCTGACTCCGGTGTTGGGCGCCATCACGACTCGTGTTGGATTTTGGGTCGTGACAGGGTTATTGTGGATTTCATTCCTGTGGCAAGTACTTATACTTCGGAGCGGTTGGCTGAGTTATGTATTCGGGAGATTGTTCGCCTTCATGGTGGGTCCGTGTCTATCATTTTTGATCGGGGTACGCAGTTTACTTCGCACTTTTGGAGAGCAGTTCAGCGTGAGTTGGGTACCCGAGTAGAGTTGAGTACATCATTTCACCCTTAGACTAACCGGTAGTCCAAGCGTACCATTCAGAATTTGGAGGATATGCTTCGCGCTTGTGTTATTGACTTTTGAGGTTCTTGGGATCAGTTCTTGCCGTTAGCGGAGTTTACCTATAATAATAGTTATCAGTTGAGCATTCAGATGGATCCTTATGAGGCATTATATGGTAGACAGTGTAGATCGCCAGTTGGATGGTTCGAGCCGGAAGAGACTCGGTTGTTGGGTACAGACTTAGTTCAGGAGGCCTTAGATAATGTCAAGATCATTCAGGAAAGACTTTGTGCAACTCAGTCTAGGCAAAAGAGTTATACCAATCGTAAGGTTTGTGATGTTGCATTCATGGTTGAAGAGAGAGTGTTGCTTCGTGTGTCGCCCATGAAGGCTGTTATGAGGTTTGGAATGAAGGGTAAGTTGAGCCCTAGGTACATCAGGCCATTTGAGATTCTTGATAGAGTGGGGGAGGCAGCTTATAGACTTGCGTTTCCTCCAGGGTTATCCTTAGTTCATCCAGTATTCCACGTGTCTATGCTCCGGAAATATCATGGTGACCCGTCCCACGTGTTAGATTCAGCTCTGTCCAATTGGACAAAGACTTGACTTATGAGGAGGATCCGGTAGCTATTTTAGACCGACAAGTTCGCCAGTTGAGACCTAAGAGTTATCCTTCAGTTCGTGTGCAGTGAAGAGGCCAGCCCGTTGAGGCAGATACTTGGGAGTCAGAGTCAGACATGCAGAGTAGATATCCACACTTGTTCACCATTTCAGGTAATTTTCTATGTTTGTTCGAGGACGAACGTTTGTTTTAGGAGATTGTGATGACCCAAGGGGTCATTCTATGAATTTAGACTCCATTCTAGGCTTAATAGCCCTAAAAAGATTAATTTTAAATACCTCGATTTTTGTGCGCAGTTCGGGCATGAAACCGGAAAGCTTTTATGTGAAGATATGAGAAATAGTAATTTCTAGAGTTAAAATTTGATAAAAGTTGACTCTGGTCAACATTTTGAGAAAACGGACCCGGATCCGTGTTTTTACAATCCTCGGAGGTCCGCAGTAAAATATGGGACTTGGGCGTATTCCCAGAATTGAATTCCGAGGTCCCAAGCCTTGAAAATTAATTTTTGAAAGAAATTATTTTGCTGAATTATTAATGAAATAAAGAAATAAATCAACGTTTGAAACCGTTGGTATCGGGCCCGCATTTTGGTTCCGGATATCGATACATGTTTGTTATGACATTTAAGCATTGTCTTCAAAATTTGGTGAGAATCGGAATTTATTTGACGTGATTCGGACGTCCGGTTGATAAATAGTGAACTTTAAGTGTTCTTGAGAAAAATAATGAGTTTTGAGGTTTAATTCATAGTTTTACATGTTATTTTCATGATTTGATCGCACGAGTAAGTCCGTATGATGCTTTTAGACTTGCGTGCATGTTTGATTTAGAGCCCCGAGGACTCGGGTGAGTTTCAAATAGGTTTGGGTTGTGTTGCGCTCGTTCTTTCTTATGCTTCGACGTCGTTTTTTCAAGCATAAATGATATCATATTGAACAAATGAGCTCCGATTTCTGTTCAGAATGAATTATTATATGTGTATCGTAATTACAGACTCGTAGCATAAAGAATCATCGAATTTGGACATCGTATGAGGATTTTATGGTCATTTTACTAAGGTTGCCTGATTTTTCAGGTTAATTACGAAATTACCACTGACGGCGTATTAAAAATCTGAACTATTTGCAAATATTAAAACCTACATATCTCCTTCATTAAAAGGTTAAATTGAGTGATTCAAAAGTCTAACTTGACTAGAATTTCACAAGAAATCCATTGGAGGTATAAAAGTTGGGTTTCAGGATAGTTTGGCATGATAAATGAGGCAGAATAACTGGCAGAAAAATATATATAAAACGGATAGACTTCTTCTTCTTCAAATTTTAAAACCCTACAACCCTAGGAACGAATTGCTTCACCAAATATCATTCCCAAGTCATAGGTAATCAATTCTAAACTTTACTCTTTCAATTACTCATTGTTTTTCATCACTTTTAAATCAAAAATTAAGAATTTTCATGGTAAAAATTGAGGGTTTGGGTAGAATTAGGGGATTTTGTAAAACTCGAATCTTTACCTCGAATTGAGGCCGGATTTCAAAACTAATTGTATATTTGGGTTCGTGGGTGAATGGGTAAACGTAATATGGTCTGAACCCCGAGTTTAGACCAAGCGCCCCGGGGTCGGGTTTTCACTTTTTTTTTTAGAAAACTTAGAAAAATTATAGTTTTCAATAAAGTTAGTTCCGTTAGCCTTAATTAATGATATTGAGTTAATTATGATTAGGTTTGAGAAAGTTAGAGCAAGATTCTAAAGGAAAAATCATAATTGAGCAGTGAGTGGCCTGCGAAATTGAGGTAAGTGCTTGGTTTAACCTTGACTTGAGGTGAGGTGACGAGTATCTATGCACCACCAAATTGTCTGATAAACATGATCTCTTCATCGTTTTCAATTTGATTGATTCATGTCTTAATCGTTCTATGTTCTTTATTGTTTCTATGACTACTAGGCCTTATTACATTGCTGTTAAATATTATTTGGTTATTTTTAAAAAGTATTGGTTGCGTATTTTGTTCCCTTGTGGTACAGAAAGATTGAGAAGTTTGGCACTATTTTTGGAAATATATATATATATTCATGTTTATTTCATTTTTGATAATATTGAGAAAGTTGTGAGAAATGCAGTTTAACTGTTTCGTGATTGTTGAGGTTCACGTGGTTATTTGGTTTCATTTGATTATTTCCAATTGTTGTTGTAAGTGTGTTAAAAATGTTGGTTGTTCTCTTGATTCTATCATGGTACATAAAGACTGAGTTGGGTTGACAGTGTTACGGTGGTTATCTATATTCTGGCTGGTTTTATTGTGGAATGATATTGGTTAAAGCTTACGAGCTATACTGTTTTCTATATGCAATTGTTGAAATAAAAAGTGTTGTGAAAGGCTTGGCCTGAACTGTGAAAGTTTTTTATGAATGAACAAAATTTATTGTGATAAGGGGGCTGTGATAAAGGGGCGAAATAGATTGTGATAAGGGTGGATAATTGATAGTGGTAAGGGTGGATAAATGATAGTGATAAGGGTGGACATGTGGGATCGGGTTGCGCGCCGCAACAAGACAGTGATAAGGGAGTATAATTGTGTTTTACTAATTTTATTATAAAGAATTGGGAAATTCATTATTTTACCCTACGATTTTTCTCGTACTCTGCACATACTGTTATTTTAAAGTATAAGTTTGGAAATTCGGAGACTTGTGTGAGATCTTGGTGATATTTGAGGCCTGGAATAGGCGACGGAGTTATTATATTTATGGTTTCTGTTATATTTTTCTGCTCGTATAGAATTATTTTATTGCGTTATTGTACATATTATTGTCACAGGTTATATATTGCTAATGCCCCGCCGTAGCCTCGTCACTACTTCGTCGAGGTTAGGCTCGACACTTACTCAGTACATGGGGTCGGTTGTACTGATACTACACTCTGCACTCTTTTGTGCAGATCCAGGTATCGACCAGCAATTGAGATATTTAGAGCGACTATTCATTTATTCGAAGACACGAGGTATATCTGCCGGCGTTCGTGGATCCCGAGAGTCTTCTCCTATTTTTAGAAAACTGTTTTATTATATTCAGAACAGTTACACTATTTCTTTCAGCCTATTATTTGTAGTATTCTTTAGTAGTTCGTGAATTGTGACAGCAGACCCTGGGTAGTCTTAGAGTTATTTATATACTTAGTTCGTGGTTCGTTTTATTTAATTGCTTCTTCTTTTATATTTGGAGTATCTCATTGGAAATAATTTAAATTAAGTTTACTTTTAATTTATTTATTTATGCTTAAGTAAATTATTAAAGGAAATTAGTTAATCGAATTCTAACATTGGCTTACCTAGCAAGTGTGGTTTTAGGCGCCATCACGATCCCTAAGGTTTGAAATTTGGGTCGTGACACAAAAACACGTCCCAAACCACAATATGAACTTAAGGAAACTCTTATTTCGATATTGGGCGCCGAAACGCTCCCGGGTCATCCAAAACCCATTCCGAATACACGTCCAAGTCCGAACTCATCATACGAAGCTACCGGAACCGTCGAAACTCGATTCCGAGGTCGTTTACTCAAAATGTTGACCGAAGTCAAACCTAACCTTAAAGGCCAACCTTAAGGAACCAAGTGTTCATATATCACTCTAAACGCTTCCGAATCCCGAACCACCCGTCCCCGCAAGCCATAGATCACAATAAACCGCTATGAGAAGTTTCATTTAGGGAACGGAGTCCGATAATGCAAAATGACTGGTCAGATCGTTACAGATAATGACAGAACTTAAAGACTTTTTAAAGCTTCAATAGAAGGAACAAAATGAAAAAGCGGCATGAATTTACAGAAAAGTACTCACCACTTGATTCTACACCCCTTGCAAGCATGTTCCCTTTGGTCTCTTTAGCATATGTGGGTTGTTTATTGTCACCACCATGGTTTTGTACTGATGCCAAGCTATAACTATTTTATGGTCTCTTTTCATATGTTAATACATTGCCATTGTTCACAACCCTCACGTAGCAAATGTACTCCTCGGCAGATGCCCGTTTTGGTCAACAGTTTTCATATTTGAATTATAACTTTCTCATTGGAACCAACTTTTGACTTGTTTCTCTTTCATTCAGAATGCATTGGAGAAGAGATCAAATTAAGGGATAACTCAGACGTAGATAGCCCAAGATCACAGGAAACATTATTCCCATCCTAGGAATTGGCATCACAATATTTTTTCTTTCCAATTTTATGTTTCATTCGTTTGTTTTTTTTCTTTCTGTGCAATTCCAAGGATCATAAAGCTGGGACGCATATCGGTAACTCAACTGTTGAAAGACTTCTTTTTGGCTTTCAAGAAGGACACCACCGTGACCTCATTAGTACAAAAAAGAATGAAAACTCCCTCTTAAAACAAGCGCTCGATGAGATTTGAACCTGAACCATCGTCACAAATATAAATCAAATATAACTGTCTATATTACCTGACTCGTCTACATTACATTAGATTCCAAGAGTGTAGCCGCAGTTTTAATTGTATTTTAAATGTTGTTTGAGTTATAAAATCCACCATCAGGTTTGAATTTTAAAATTGTTCAGGTTCTAAAATCCACATATGGCCACTATATTTCCCAAAACACCTTATCTACAAATCAGAGGAAATAGATGCTAACTAAAAAAAATTAAATTCCTGGTAATTGAGAGAAATTATTTTTTTATCAAGTCCCCGGTGATTCTTATTAGGATCTCCAACATAATTCAAGTTAATAAATTTTCGATCCAACCGTCTTTATGGATTTCATATTTACTTATATTTGAAGGCATTATTGAAAACTTATTACCAATGTGTTATATCTCAGTTTGGTAAATATAGTACAAAATTCATCGGATATCAGGTATTAGCCAAAATAGTTTATAGTTCAAGCAACCAATTTAGTAGTTTAAATTTAATGTATTTCGAGCTCATAGATACGGAGACACTCGCTCTTGAATTTCTAGCACCAAGCTTCAGCACAGATCTTCGAGATCATATGACTTTCCGAGGAAATGGTTTTGGACTGAATCTTCTACAATTATTGCTCGAATCATATACAAAATGGAATTTTTTTTTATTGTCTGTCAGATGATACCTGATAGACCATCTCAAAAAATGTTTAAATAAATCGAGCAATATGAAAAGTTAATAAGTCATTATGCTACTACCAACCCCGTCATTTCAAGTTGAAAATTAATCACATTGGCATCCTTGGCATATGTTAACTTTTCTCTTTATAACTAATATAACTAATTTCCTCTTCATGTGTACCTGGCATCATTTTGACACTTTATGTCAATTTCCAATAATGGAATCTATTCAAAGACGGAAGAATTATCCCTTAAATGTGCATAATTTCAAGCGCGAAAGACATTAAAATTCCGTTAAATTTCTTATCAGCAGATGGATTTTCATGTCTTAAGGACATATCATTGAGCGTATGACCATGCAATGAAAATTCAAAGACCTTGATATACTCTTTAGGGATAACAGAAGCTACTAACTATGTATATCTCAAGATTTTGAAACTTTACCTATAAATAGGCTGGAAAAAAAGATAAAATATATAAACGACTGAAAGCATACCTCCAAAGACTGAAACTTTTTCCCTTACTGTCGTATGCAACTATGCATCGAATTCTTCTGTAAAATAAAGAAACCAGTGAGTGCACGAACACCGAAAATTGTTACAAAAGTAAAATAGGTATAAAACCTTTTTGAATACTCTATGAGAATATATTATGAAGTTAATCCACTAATTACCACAGAACTACATTATTTCCAGCACATTTGGCTGACTTCTGCAATTTTCCTGTAATACCTGTGAAATGCATAGATCACTTGACACTCTTTATATTTTAAGCCCACACTACAGAAGGTACACTTATGTGCAAGGAAATACATAAACAACATTAGAAAAAAATTCACACATTCAATTATTTCAACCCACTCAAAAGGGTATACTTGTAACCATATTTATAAGGTAAGATGAAGAGAATAAGGATTGTACCGAGTGAAATAGACAGGAGGGTTACCAAAGATGGAGCAAGAATCGAAATCTCTTGTCAGAGGAGTTGGAGAAGAAGCGTGTCACGACCCAAATTTCTTTCCGTTGGGTATTGTGATGGCACTTAGTCTTAGGGACTAGGTAAGCCTAACAGTTACTGAATAACAACAATAATAAAAGAAGGCTAGCAGTCTCGATATAAAATCTCAACAGAATGTACAAACTTTCCCAAGACCGGTAGTACAAGTCATAAGCTCTACGAATATTCTACAACTTCTAAGTACATCTTATTGGAAATAAATACAACAGTTGAATAAAAAAATACAAAGAATGCGACTCCGACGCCTGTGAACGCAGGAGCAGGTTACCTTGAGTCTCCTCGGCAATCATCCACACATCTACTACAATATATACCTGGATCTGCATACAAAAATGTGCAGAAGTGTAGTATGAGCACACCACAACGGTGCCCAGTAAGTATCAAGACTAACCTCGGTGGAGTAGTGACGAGGACTAGTCAAGACACCACTGGTCTACAAAAGAAATAACATGAATATAGAAATGACCGAACGTTACATCTACCTAAGGCTTCACAGAATAATTTACGACAACGACAATATAAAGCGGAAGGAAATTACAGAAATCAATCACGAAACAGCATAATAGTACACAGAAAGATGGACAACAAAACAAGTCAAAACGAAAGGAAACACAAGACAATAGTGAATGCCAATAACTCAACTCTACGTCGGTTTGTTCACATCGGGCCTTAGCCATTAAAATCCATAGACTGGTGGAAATCTTTAAACAACAGTTCATATGAAAAACTTTTGCAAATAAAATCATTTTAGTATGGAAGAGTTTACTTTGAAAATATAGTTTCTTTCAAACTACGAAGCTTTCCAAAGAGGCTTTCCCAATAAATGACTTCCAAATATCATTTTAGGCAAAACTAGTGCTTTCCAAATATACCTTCGATGTAAAAGTCATTCAAATATAATCATTTAAAAACATTACTTTTTTAATAATACTTTTCAATAAAATCCCTTGATAAAAATCTCCTCAAGATTTATCCACCGGGACTCAGTCCGTCACTCAGAAATTTCCATGCAGTACTGGAGGAATATCAAATCTTTCCAATAAATACAGTAAATGGCAAACAAGAATGACAGAAATATTAATGCATAAATACGGCACAGAATGTCCCTTCGTGTAACATAACATAACATGGCACGGAATGTCCCCTCGTGCTAACATAACATAACATGACCCGGAATGTCCCCTCGTGCTAACATAACACAACATGGCATGGAATTTTCCTTCGTACTAAATATCATAAACATGGCACGGAATGTCCCCTCGTACTAAATAATATAAACATGGCATGGAATGTTCCCTCGTGCTAAATGTCATAAACATGGCACGGAATGTTCCCTCGTGCTAAATAACATAAACATGGCACAGAATGTTCCCTCGTGCTAAATAACATAAATATGGCACGGAATGTTCTCTCGTGCTAAATATCATAAACATGGCACGGAATGATCCCTCCTGCTAAATATCACGAACATGGCACGACATTATCCTTCGTGCTTTACACTCTTCCTCACCCAAACAATATCAAGAACAACAGTTTGGCAAGGAAAAACCAACAATATGACCCATAAATCACCATATCCCGGCAAGGGAGTCAACAATACAAACAATATCATTAACAACATAACCAGTAATAGAAACCACAACATCCCGGCAAGAAAGTCAACAGTACAAACGATATCATTCACAGCATAAACAGTAATAGGAACTATCACATCCCGGCAAGGGAGTCAACAATACAAACCATATCATTAACAACATAGACAGTAACAATAACCATAATATCCTGGCAAGAGAAACAGCTATAACCAATCTCACCTAAACAGTTTACTTCACGGAATAACACTCCGCTTAAAACAAAAGGCCCAATAATAGGCAACATCAAGGAAATACCAATAACATAAATGTCTAACAATTAGACCTAAGTGGCACTTAAGGGAATAGTCATATAAATCACAATGTAAGACTCACGAGCATGCTTGACTCCAACGAATAAATGTTCCAACTAAGGCTAGTCAACTATAAGGCTAGATGACACTAATTATAGTCAATTAGGCAAGCTAGGAATATAGCATGATGATAAGAGAAGTAGAATATTCAGTTAAGTCAAGTAAAGTCAAATGGACAACGAAGAATCCAAAAACAAGTAATTCTAATTTAAACAGGAAGGAATGAAATTAAAAACCAAGGATTCAAGCGTAACAATTACAAATCATACACAAGTAATATAAGAATCTACGAATCATAAAAGGGCAATCTAATTGCAAATAAGTACGAGTACATACTCGTCACCTCGCATACTCGGACAATAATCAATAAGGAAGACTCAATCCTAAGGGGTAGTTCTCCCGCACGAGGTTAGGCAAGATACTTACCTCAAAGACGACAACCCGGTACTCAAAAATAGACTTCTCGGGCGGAAAGACCTCTGGACGGCTTACAATCAACTAAAACAACTTCAAAATACACGTAAAACGTATAAGGAACTATTCCGAATAATAAAGTTTCAATCTTTACAAAATCATAAAAATCGACCCAAAAGTCGACCCCCGGGCCCGCACCTCGGAACCCTACAAATTTTACAAATTTTGATTACCTGTTCCGATGCGAGGTCACCCATACTAAATTTATCCAATTCCGATAATATTTGGTCTTTCAAATCATGATTTTTCATTTTAGAAACTTTATTTCAAAACCCACAATCCCCTTAACCCAAAACACAAATTAAATGATGAAACAAGAACTAATTCATGAAATATAATTAATTCTAGTGGAAGAACACTTACCCATTCGATTTGTGTGAAAAACCCTCAAGGAATCGCCCAAAATCGAGTTCTAGAAGTCAAAATATGTTTTAAAATGGTGAAACCCCTGATTTTGCAAACTTATATTCTGCTCAGGTGTTTTGTGAATCGCGATCGTGGGGATCGAGGCGCGATCGCGTAGAAGGAAAATGAAGTTGGCTTAAAATGCTCTACACGATCGCGGAATAGCTTATGCGATCACGTATAAGGAGTAAGTTGGCTTCTGCGATCGCGGACCAACTATTGCGATCGCAGTGGAGGAAATTACTGGGCGAGTCAGACACTTAATGCGATCGCGGATCCTTCTATGCGATCGCATAGAAGGAAACCAGAAGGTAGCATCAGCAGTAGAAATATGAGGAAAATCGATCCGAAACCTATCCGAAACACACCTGAAGCCCCCCGGGACCCCGTCTAAATGCACAAACAAGTCTTATAACCTAACACGAACTCGATTGAGGTTTCAAACCACATACAATAACACTAAAACGACGAATCAAACCGAAAATCAATGAAAATCCTCAAAACTTCTTTAAAAATCAAATTTTGCATTTAAGGTCCGACTCACGTCAAACCAAGTCCGTTTATTACCAAACTTCACAAATAACACATATAAATCATATCGAACTTCTAACAGGCTCCGGAACCAAGATACGAGCCCGATACCACAGGTTTCACATCAAATTTCATTTTCAAAAACCTTTATATTTTTCAGAAAATAATTTTCTTTAAAAAATTCATTTCTCGTACTTGGGACCTCGGAATTCGATTCCGGGCATATGCCCAAGTCCCATATTTTCCTACGGACCCTCCAGGATCGTTAAATCACGAGTCCGGGTCCGTTTACCAAAAACATTGACCGAAGTCAATTTTATTCAAATTTCTAATACAAAATTATTATTTTTATCAGTTTTTCACATAAAGGCTTCCCAGCTACACGCCCGGAATGTGCATGCAAATCGAGGTGAGATAGAAGGAGGTTTTCACAACCTCGGAACATAGAATTAGCTAGAAAAATACGGGATGATCTTTTGGGTCATCACATCCTCCGCCTCTTAAACAAACATTCGTCCTCGAACGTGCCAGAATTCACCTTGAACTCATCCAATCACTGATTGTACACTTCTAACACATACCTGCGGGTGATCCCACGTCACCCCAACCCATTAAAGACTGATGAAACAATCACAACTGCAATATAGCCTTCACATCACCACTGATAAACCTCATACCTCTATTTCTTACCCTCTACTCTTTTACAAAAGACCCGTTTCTAAATCCATATCCGGCATTAGCCTCAATCAGCTACATTAACTCATGACTACACCCATAAATCACGACCACACAACATAGTACATCACACATAGGCTCACGTAACACTTTTGATCACAATAGCTGCCCGAAATCAACTCGACATTGGCAATTAGCCCCACATCTAAAAGAGCTCTATTCCCAAAGCCCATACACTGATAATGATGAAATGAACACGAAGTCTTCATTATTAAACACCTGAGTCACCAGCCACGACTGACACCACCGGGCACACATCCCGCAAACTAAACTAAAGAAAACACATAACGAAATGACTGAATATGAAAATGGAAACATACAAAGGAACTATCAAACAAGCCCCTAGGCACAACTCTCTATCAATACCGACTTACCAAAAGCAATATAGCAAGGAAGAAACAAAGCATATGAACAAATCACAAGGATACCATCTTGATAAAATTTCCACTACGGTACTCAGCCCGGTCCAAACATATCGAATCACAAATATCACGAGGACCTCGCCCTCAACTCTGAATCACATACCGAAAATATATCATACCAATTGAAATTCCTCCACTAATTCATCTCAGCTGATAAAATCATAATGCTAGCTGATCTCACACCTCGATGGAATATCAAATCACAACTCGTAACCAAAATACTCAGGAAATCACATAAAGCTTACTATGAAGAACATCAAGGACTCACTTCCAATCTCACCACTATCGAGAATGAAATAAACAACGGTAGACACGGGCTACAACTCATAGAATCTCCCAACAGGAGCAAACACAAAATGGAGTGCAAAACATGGAACTCACTCATAAATAAAACAACAAGTAAGGGAACTCTTCCCGACCAGCAGAACTATAATGGAATACAATTTGTGCCCCTCTGTAACACATCAAAACATACCTGTGATAATATCTGGCACATCGACCTCCAGCCTACCATATGCAACACACCAACGGGTCGGGCCTCCCCCTCTTAGGCACCCCCTATCACCTGAATACTCTGCGACCACACACCTACCTGAATCCTGGGACAATCTCTCACCCTGTGGCTAACATCTCCATACTAAAAACAATCTCGTTGCTGGCATGGCTATGGAAAAACACACGATACGAATCCTCTGAGACCCATGAGTACTTGAAATCCATGCGAAGCTGGTAATGCAAACTGAACTGGTTGACCCACAAAACTTTTACCGTGTCGTGCCTTGCCTCCATAATACGGACCAGTAGATTCCTCTGATCTATGAGGCCTCATTGTCTCCCTAAACTCTCTCCCTGATCTCGTCTACCCTCTCGCTCCCGGTCCCACATGCGCTCTAACTGGCTAGCAATCCCTTCTACCTGCTGAAACTAGGCATCCTACTCTAACTCTCGAGTCCCGCTAAACCGAATATCATGCCTGAATCTCCCAAATGACTCTACGGACTCATCTCCCAGCTGAAGCAACCAAGCGAATTGCATGTCTGGCCCACCCACTGAATCTAACGGCATGCTCCCATAGTGACACAGCGCCCTGACGCAATTGCTCAAACTCCACGTGCCGTACATCCCAAAGGAACTGAGGTGCAACCTCCCTCAAGGCATCTCCGAAAACTGAATCCATGCTAGTGAAGCTAACTTGGTCAGGTGACCCCAACTCATATGCCTCCATCACTGATCAACCCACTACTCTGAACCTGAGACGTGACAAAAGCAGTTCCGCTCATCTCCATAATACCCGAAGTACGAAGAATATAGTGACACTCCTCCAGGAAACCCTAGGAATTATCTGCCGCCAATCCATTGAAAGATAGAAGGGTGGTACTTCCAGTACCCCTCAATTCCAAGGTATTCTTCCTCTGAGGCTACTGACCTAACCACGGACTAAACTAAAACCACATGTCGTGCTGTCATAATAACTGGAACCTGACCAATATGATCTCGCTACTCTGGAGTGTAGAAGGTGGGAGCCTGAACTCCTCCCTTGATCTGTGAAGCAACTGGTGCATTAGAATCAACCCTGCCCAAGTCAATGTACCACTTATACTCAAAACTGCGCTCAGGTCTCCTAAAATCTGGGGTAGCGACAGGCGCCCCCAGTACCTGTCCCCCGACTAGAACTACTGGTGACTCCTCAATGGCTGCTCTGTTAGGCATCTTAACTGCGGCACGTGCTCCTCGTCGGCCTCTGTCTCTTACCCTTGCGACACTTGCTTCAGGGTAACATCATCAGGAACCGCCATTCGTGTACTCACCATCGTTGAGAGAATGGAACGATAACTTCAAACTTCAAGATCAATAAACTCGCACGATAGGAATGAAGGAAGTGAAATTTTCCTAATCGTTCCGTAGCTTCTCGAAGATAAGTACAGGCGTCTCCGTACCGATCCACAAGACTCTACTAAACTCGCTTATGACTCGTAGCACCTATGAACCTAGAGCTCTGATACCAACTTGTCACAATCCAAATTTCCCTCCATTGGGTATCGTGATGGCACCTAGTCTTAGGGACTAGTTAAGACTAACAGTTACTGAATAACAACAATAATAAAAGAAGGCTAGCAATCTCGATATAAAATCACAAAAGAATATACGCAATGACAAGGGATGAGAAGACAACCATTAGGATGGCAAGAAGAACTACAATGGATGATGACCAATTGCAAAGAAAAATTACCGGTGATCATATACTCAGAATGGCTATAGTTGGCATTGTGTATCATCTTTGGAAAGAAAGAAATTTGAGAATTTTCCAAGGAAAAAGCAGGAGTACTGAGCATATCATAAAAACTATTGTTCAGGAGATCTTCTATTGGGGCCAGTCAAAACCTAAGATAGCGAAGAAGTTACAAACCCTGAATTTTTATCCTATTTAGTGTTTAGCCAGGGTCTGAAGTTAAGGAGAGAAAGTTGTGTTATGCTAAAACTGTAATGTAGTTCTACAGTTTTTTCGTTGTAATACTTTCAGTTGGTTAGTAAAAATTTTATTTTCCAAAAAAAAATCCACTTCTCAGGCCTTACAACTAAAGTCCTTAATAAAGTAGGAGTATGACAATGGAAGCTTCTTTTTTGAAGGTAGAGCCACAAAACATGAGTTACAATCACAAACTATGTATCTTTTAAAAGTCAGCGTTCCCTCCAAAAATAATTATTAGATAGATTTAAATGTATCTATCTATTTTTTTGGGGGGAGAAAAGAAAAAAAGAAAGTTATCACTGGATCTTATGGGATTTCATAAGTTTCCCTTATATTGAAGGAGGAGTTGGATTCAAAAATTGCAAGATACATGTTACTCTTTTGCAGCTAAAAGATGGCAGAGACTCGAACTTAAAAATAAAGTGGATCAACTTCCTAAATGCTAAATACTGTCCAGGATCTAATCCTCTGTCTAAGATCCTGAATTCTTAAGACTCCAATGCTTGTAAGAGCCTATTGGAATTCAGAAACAAAAGTAGATACTAATATTTACTTGTAGAAATTTTAGGTCCACCCAGAAGGGGTGCTTTAAGGTCCAACTGGGTTATTAGTTAACTCTGGTATTTCTATATAAGAACACATAAAGTGTACAACTAAAGATATAGAATACGCAATATTTTTCTACGCCTAAATTCCTGGAGTACCACCTATCATCAAAGGCATCGATGTTGATAAATACTCTCAACAACCTTGGAAGCCAAGTGCGGCTCCCTTGCCTATACCCAAGAAGTTTAAAATGTCTGACGTTCCCAAATACGATGGAACAACTGACCCACGCGACCATGTGACTGCTTTCACTACTGGGGTAAAAGGAAACGACTTAACGAAACAAGAGATTGAATTAGTCCTTGTCAAAAAATTTGGAGAAACACTTACTAAAGGGGCCCTAACCTGGTATTCTCTTCTCCCTGAAAATTCTATTGACTCTTTTACTGAGCTTGCAGATTCATTTATAAAAGCACACTCTGGTGCACAAAAAGTTGAGAAGAGAATGGAAGACATATTCAAAATAAAACAAGGAGACACGGAACTACTCCGTGAGTTTGTAGACAGGTTTCAACGAGAAAGAATGCAGTTACCCAGGGTGCCTGATAATTGGGCAGCCATGGCATTTGCAAGCAACCTAAATGATAAAAGCTCAGAAGCCACGAGATGACTTAATGAAAGTCTAAGAGAATTCCCCCCTACAACATGGAATGGTGTATATAACATGTACAATACTAAACTCAGAATAGAAGAATATACCATTGCTAATTCAAGAGATGAAGAGCATTCCAGATCCAGACGTCCTGAATCAGATAGAAGATCAGGTAAAAACATGTACGATCCTTACTTAGGACCCTCGGGACGTGATATCCACCCCAGGTTCGAAAACACTAGGTCAGACTATAGACCAAAAGGAAGAGACGTAGTCTCATCCTCGTCTAGATCCAGAAAAGATCAAGATGAACGGCCTAGAGGTAGTACTCAAATTGGGGATCATACCTTTAATGTAAGTACTACTGAACTTGTCTCAATATTGAGGAACATGGGAGACAAGGTTAAGTGGCCCAAAGAGATGCGGTCAAATCCAAGTAGAAGAAACCCAGATCACTGGTGTGAATTTCACAACGATCATGGGCACAAAACTGCGGATTGCAGATTTTTACAAGGTGAAGTAGAAAATTTATTAAAACAGGGCTATTTAACAGAATTGTTTAGTGATAAAGGTAAACATGCATATATGAAGAGCAGGCAAGAGCCCCTAAAGCCTCCTTCACCAAAACGAACCATCAACGTGATACACGAGGGTGAATAAGTAAACAGAGTGATTTGTAAAACAACCACAAAGTTCACAATTACACATGGGAAACGGGCTGAAAATATGGAAGAAGATGATATAACCTTCGATGATGCAGATATCATCGGATTAATTCTTCCGCACAATGATGCTCTAGTAATATCTTTACTTATTCATGACACTAACGTAAAAAGAGTGTTGATTGATCCAGGCAGTTCAGTCAATATCATTTTGCTAAGAGTCGTGGAAGAAATGCTACTGGGGAATCAAGTAATCCCAAAAGCACGAGCCATATCAGGGTTTGATAACTCTACGGTTATAACAAAAAGGAGAAAATGAGCTTAGCACTTATGCTGAGGGGGTGATCAAAAGTTCCAGGTTCCAAGTCATTGATAATGACATGGCTTATAAAGTGATCATTGGAAGGCCATGGATCCACGACATGAAAGCGATACCCTCCACGTTGCACCAGGTAATTAAATTCCCCTCTGAATGAGGGATTTAACAAATCAAAGGAGATCAGCAGACCGCAAGAAATATAAACTCTGTGGTACACTACAACAAGAAAATAGAGGTGGAAGAAATTACTACCCGTATATGTACGGAAGGTATTATTGCTGAAACAGGTACAAAAGAAAATATTTACGAGAAGGAAAATCAAGTTACCACGGAAGGTATACTATACCAAACAGATACAGATTCCAGACCGGACGTCATTCGTGAACCGGAGGAAGATGAGCACATCAAAACAACTACGGAGGAGCTCGTAATTGTTTCATTATCTGAACAAAATCCCGAGCAGAAAGTGTATATAGGCACGAGGCTAGGCCCCACTTGAAGAGGTAAGTTAATTGATTATTTAAAGGCTAACGCAGACTGCTTTGCGTGGTCCTACTCAAATATGACAGGCATCCCACCAGAAGTGATGANTACCTGTTAAGCAGAAGAAAAGAAAGCAAGGACCATTCAAGAACCAAGTGATCGACGAAGAGGTACAGAAACTCTTGAAGATTGGTTCGATACGAGAGGTAACGTACCCTAACTGGTTAGCAAACACCGTGGTAGTACCTAAAAAGAATGGGAAATGGAGAGTATGCGTAGATTATACTGACTTAAATAAAGCATGCCCCAAAGATTCATTCCCATTGCCACATATAGATCAAATGATTGATGCCAAAGCAGTTCGTGAATTGTTGAGCTTCTTAGATGCATATTCTGGTTATAATCAGATTAAAATGAATCCCTCAGATGAGGAAAAAACTTCCTTCATTACAAACAGGGTGACTTACTGTTATAAAGTTATGCCTTTTAGCTTAAAAACGCTGGAGCCACCTATCAATGGTTAGTGACTAAAATGTTCCAAGAACATCTTGGAAAGGCGATGGAAGTCTATATTGATGATA
>ML302792.1:0-22276 GCA_005239505.1 Nicotiana paniculata | reverse complement strand
TTGGTTTCTTTACTACTTCTCATTTTATAGCTATTTTATTATATGTTTCAATATAAATATGTAGTTTTTATGCAGATGACAGGCAAGGTTCGAGGTAACGATGACCCTACGGGTTCTCGGGGTAAAGGAAAGGCTAAGAAGGGAAAGAGGAGAGTAGAAGATACTCCTCCCTCTTATCCTCCCTCTTTTCCACCCTCTTCACAGGCGCCACCTATGTCTTATCCTCCACCGGATGGATATTATGAGGCGCCACAGCATCACCATCCCAGCTACATCTTTGTGCAGACACCGGGTCTTTCAGCATAGGGCCCTAGGACTGTACGTCCAGCATACAGTCCAGCTGCCTCACGAGCACATGGCTCACATCCATCCAGATCACAGCCACAGGGGTCACAACCACGTGGGTCACAGCCACTGGTTCCACAGCCACGGGGTCAGAGGCATCAGTATCACAACAGCTTCCGATCGATCCCGCGATGTCGCAGTCACAGGGATCACAGCCATCTTCCTCATCGGCTCCATCTCTTACAGGCCTTAGCCTGCGAGATACTAGCTCTGACCCCCTACACCTTCCACACATGCATCTAATGTACTTCTTTCCGACGATGATGCTGATGATGACGAGGAGGTGCATAAGGATAAGTATGGCAGGATCATCATAGTCCCTGAGGGTGATGGGTAAGAGCAACTTGATTTTTTACGTTTACTGTTTTATACAGTTTGTACTAATATATTAATGTGTGTTTTTGGTTAAATTGAAGGTTCATCCCGAATAACACTACTACGAGGATAATCACCAATGCCACCAGAAAGCTTTATGATGCCCCTTATACGAGTTGGAGCGAATTCCCATTCTCGCTGAAGGAGCAAATTTTCAATGAATTTAAGGTATAAATTTTCTTTTAAGCTTTATAATTATTTATATTTATGATATTTTCATACAATATTTAACTTTTGAAATACAGAGCAAGTATGTATGGGAACACCGCTATAGCGCGGAGGTGGCGCATAATTTTAAGCTTAAGGCTCGGAAGCGGTTGTCGCATAGTTTCTCCAACGCTAGACTGTACAACCAGAAGCCTAACTGGTTGCTTGACAATTTTTGGAGGATTTGCAAAGGTAGTGGCTTACCGCGGAGTTCTTAAAGAAGGGCGAAAAAGGAAAGAAAGCTCGCGCATCCGAGAAGGGAGGCTCCTTGCACACTAGAGGTGCGATCAGCCAAGGGACTATAAAAATAAGATTGGTACATAATTTATTCATTTATTTTAATTTTCAAAATATATCTATTCTGTTTATTAACTATAATTTATGAATTTTCAGGAAAAGAAGTTGGGTCGTCCAATGAAGCAAGATGAGTTATTCAAGGAGACTCATATTGTCAAGAAAAAGAAAGAGACTGATCCAGAAAGGTCGTTCGACGACTGATCATCGACTGTACATGTAAGTTTTCTCTTTTCATTAAGTATTCTGATATACTCTAATATAATCTTTCAAATACTAATTAAAATAAAAAATGTCTTATAGGATCGCTTCAGAGTTGATATGGAGGAATTCATACGCAGTCAGCCACCTAATGAGTCAGGCGAGCCAATCCATATTTCGGAGGAGGATGCAGAAAGACTATGGATGCAGGCGGCTGGCGGTGCAAAATATGGGAAGGTATACGGGCTTCCTAATAAGAAGTTCCACCGCTATCACTGTGGAATGCAAGGAATAGGAACTTCCTCGCAAGCCGAGCAACTTTATGGGGAGAGTGTCTCCACTATGCGGGAGACTGTGACAAAGCTCATAAGCGAGCTAGAAGCATCCAAAGAACGAGAAAGGCTTAGAGATGCTCAGTACGTTAGCATGAAAGCTCAGTACCAAGGCATGCAAGCTCAGTACGAAGGTATGCAAGCTCAGCTTAAATCTCTCCTAGCTTCTGGAGCTTTTTCGATTCCTCGATCTCGCAAGCCATCACCAGAGGCTCAACTTGAACGTGAGCGTTCCTTCCATCCTCCCCGTGTTAGTTCCTCCCGTCCTCCCCGTGATCGTTCTTCTCGTCCACCACGAAATGACCCTTCTCATTACCATCTTGATAATGAAGATTCATCAGGCGGTGATGATAACGATATAGAATGAAACAGTCATTGAGTACTTTTATATACTTTGAACTAGATAATAGAACTTTGGTCCATTTTGGAATAGGCTTGTAATAACTGTTAACTTAGTTTTGTTAGTTAAATGTGTTAGTTCTATTGAACTTTATACGTTGTTGGTTTTAATATTGGTTTTAATGTTGTTGTTGTTATTGTGTTGTTAGTTCGTATTGTTGTTGTGTTCGTATTGTTGTTGTTGTTGTAATAGGATTTTGGTATGCTGGCAGGTGGTGTGGCTGCCAAAATAGGCAATTTTTACCAAAATAAAACCTAGAAAAGCGACCAAGGTTGGTCGCTATTAAACCCAGATTTCCAGAATAGCGACCAAAGGTGGTCACTAACTAACCCAGATTTCCAGAATAGCGACCAACTTTGGTCG
The DNA here is from genome assembly GCA_005239505.1 of Nicotiana paniculata. NCBI lineage: Eukaryota > Viridiplantae > Streptophyta > Magnoliopsida > Solanales > Solanaceae > Nicotiana > Nicotiana paniculata. The sequence continues at coordinate 19,759 of ML302792.1, read as the reverse complement.
CTATGTTATTAAAAAAATATTTTTTCTGAAAATTAGCGACCAATTATGGTCGCTTTGGTTTAAAACAAATTAAATAAATTAGTAAAAAAAATTATTTTTTCTGGAAATTAACGATTAATTATGGTCGCTTCTGTTTAAAACAAATTAAATAAATTAATAAAAAAGCGGCCAACTATAGTCGCTATTTTCCATATTTTAAAATATTATATTTTATTTACGGACCAAAGTTGGTCGCTATATTTTGTATAATAATAAATAAATAAATAATGTAATTTAAAAATAGAGACCAGATTTGGTCGCTAAATTTATATTATTAAAATATATTGCGACCAAAGTTGGTCTCTTTTTTTGATACCCGGAATATTAACGACCAACTTTGGTTTTTATGGTAAATGGACCAACAAAATAGCGACCAAGCCTGTTTGGACGCATTTTGGTCGCTTTTTACTGTTTAGGGACCAACTTTGATCGCTTTTTGTGATCATTTTTTCCCGAATTTTTAATAGTGTACACTCCTACTTGGCATCATTGAGAAAATCATTTATTTAATGGACATTCTGTAAGGTCATACAAAGTTAAATTGATTACTGTTATGACACACTTAATATTACCTGAATAAGCAATTTTAAAGATTCCAATTGATCCTACTTTCCATGAAACTTACCTACCATACAAAGTGTGTTTGCCATTAGTATGGTATCCAATTCAACTTAAACTTTCATAAAAACATAACGAAAATAGAAATTTAACTATTTTTATCTCATTGCCGTATATTATCCAGACTCAATTTCCCCCTTTCTTACTTAAATCTATAGTAAACTCAACAACTTCGTTAAAAGTGTTCAATTTAATACATACAGACACACACACACATATATATATATAGACATAAAGTAATATTTGACTTTTGTACTTAGTACTCGCTTTCGTCACAATTTATATGATAACGTTTGGCCTCAACATGGAGATTTTGGTGATGGTTAAACAAAGGTCGTATTCAAGGTTTATTCGAACTACCTATGAAATCATCAAATAATTAAGACAATGGAAAACTCAAAAAGATTAAAGCAAAAGAGGATGTTGTTTTCTTAGTTATTCTTCCTTGTGTTTTTTCTTGGTTTCGATTTTCTGCCTTTGGGATGGTAGGTCGAGATGTGGGGTTGAGGGAAGAATTAGGAATGGGAGGATTCACCTTAAGGTCTAGTCTTATAGTTTGTTTTGGTCAATTTTTTTTTTTTTTTTGGTCAAACGTATTTTTGGCCCAAAATTGAGGTGTTTGACCAAGCTTTTGGAAGGAAGAAAAGTGCTTTCGAGGAAAAGCAGAAACAGTTTTTGAGAAGCAGAAAAAAGTAGTTTCTTTTCAAAAATACTTTTCTGAGAAGCACTTTTGAGAAAAATACACTTAGAAGCAGTTTTTAAAAGTTTGGACAAACACTAATTACTGTTCAAAAGTGATTTTCAAATTAATTAATCAAACACAAACTATTTTTCATCAAAAACACTTTTTTTTAAAAGTACTTTTGAGAGAAGCACTTCTCAAAATAAGCTGATTTTAGAAGCTCGGCCAAACAGGCTATTAATCTATGTTATTTCACTTACATTTTGACACAAATTTACATCCAATTAAGTAGATAAATGCACAAATTATGAATAGGAGGATTCTCTCTGTGTAGTAAACTTTCACGGGCTAATTATTTGATATATACATTTCTTCCATACTCGATTTTCTATATTTTGATTTGGCAGAGCGTACGAATACACTACCAAAAAAAATGCAAATAAATCACGGTATTCCAGTAGGTCGTCTACATTCTACAACATATAATTGAATATACATTTTTCTAAAAAATATATGTTATGCTAAGTTCACACTTTATTGCAACATTGTACGTTAGTACGTATGTATTAAGTAATATAATGCATGACCACAACGAGAACCAGAGGTTGTATAAGTAGTTTGGTAAAATGAAGAGTCTCTATGTTCAAGCTCACAAAATTTACTTATTTTGAAAAGTATTTGTTTTTACTAAAAGAATTTTTGAAAAAAATACTTACAACAAATAGTAATTTGTGTTTGGCTAATTAATTTGAAAAATATGCTTTTACTAATATTAGAGCATTAATTTTTGCTTGGCCAAGATCCCAAAGTGGTTCGAGGAAAAAAAATTACTTTTTTAAGTTTATGGGAAAACAAGTTATATATGCTCAAAAGAACTTATTTATTTCCTAAAAACAAGTCAAATATCTCATCTTTCTAAGATAATCACTTCTTTAAAAATAAAAATTTAGCTTCTTCTACCTTCATTAGGTAGGGATAAGATCTGCGAACCAAACACCGCTCGTAAAATTTCAGTGAAAGGTTGGCCAAAAAGGCTAGTAGTAGGTAGTGCTAACTCAACAATTTCAATTTATAGATATGATTCCAAAACAATGAATAAGGATATATAAAAAGATCATATATAGTGGCTTATAACAAGAAGGGTGGGGACATGAACTGAATCCTTTGCTTATCTCACAAAACCTACTTTTATTACGTGCAATACACAAACACATAATTCAATTCTTTCATATATAGTGGCTTATTAGACAGCATTACCTTATCTCTTTAGTAGGAGACTATGTTAACATTTCCCCAAATGGAACTCAGTATGATCCATACAGGTGCCCTCCATCCAAATAAACAATCAACTGAATAAAATAATTGTTTCAGTAACAGTTACTCCCTCCGTTTTAATTTATGTGAATTTATTTGACTAGGTACAGAGTTTAAAAAAATGAAGACTTTTGAAATTTGTGGTCCTAAACAAGTCAAAAGGGGGTTAAGAGTATTTTTGTGGTTATAAGGGTAGAATTGAAAGTTTAAGCTAAATGTTTTTAAATTTATAAAGAGCTCATTCTTTTTAGAACGAACCAAAAAGAAAATAGATTACATAAAGAGTATAAATTATTATATTAATTATTGTCAAGCTGCCCATGCACGAGATGTGAGCTAGTAACTAAGAGATGACTTGCTAAGTAAAAGTTGAAATACAGTTAGACATCTTTATAATAATATTCTCGTATAATAATCATTCATTATAATAGTCCAATTATTCTTAGAACTGATTTTTATTTTATATTTTACCTATCTATAATAGTTTTTTTTACCTATAAAAGCAACATCCATCTTTATAGCACGACGCTCTTTGTAAAATTGCCCCTCTATTTTTTAATTCATGTAGAATCTTTAATAAGATCACCAATACTAAGTTTAAATATTTTGACTTCAACCTACTGCTACTTGGACTGAGATAGAAGATTCAATTGTTAACCTCTTAGATTACCTTTAAGGAAAAGCTATTAGGTATCCTTTTGCTAATAGTTTAATTTGGATATCTTCGTTAATTCAAGCGTTATATTGCCAGTAAGAAACTGAAATCTACGGAATAAACTATAATTACGGAGCTTTTTCATTAATCTTGAGATAATTTAATCTTCTAATAGCTTTAAAATATATGCTTTAGAGTTTAAAGCACATGAAGCCAATCATTGTCATTTTAGTTGATCACAATACTAACTAACCAAATGCTTATTAAGATATTCAATGATCTCTATCTTAACTTCCTTTTTATCTTATACTTAATCAAATAATTAATATGTCAAATATAATGTATGCATAAATATTTGAAATTTTAAATTTCATATTCAGTCAAATACAATAAGTAAATAATCTCTCTCCTTTTCTCCACATTTCTCTCATCATCTAAGATTTAACACCCTTCTTATAATTCTTCTTCCATTCATTTTTCTTTCTCCCAAATGATTGGAAGGTGGCCACTCTCAATTAGTATCATTCTAATTCAGTAAATATATTTAATGGTCTCTGTCTCTTCTTTGACTTCTAAAAACCTCCATTTCACTATTTTGATATATAACTATTCATAACCCTCCACTCTCCGTCCCCATCGCTTTCTCTACCTAGTCTCCTTCTATTCTCTTTCTTTTCTCTCTTTTTTTTTTTCTTTCATTCTCCCCCCACTTCTTTCATCTTCCATTTCTTTTTTGGGGGGAAGTTGTTGTTGTTTGCTAGTTTCATGTTTTTAACATATTGGTGGTGGATGAAGATAGATGGAGACTCCTCGAGAAGAAGTGGTAGGAGTCTCTAAGGATCTCTCCCACATTGTTAAGGGCAAACGTACTAAACGTCTTAGGCCTCAATCTCCTATTCCTTTTACCATCGCCGCGCATTCATCAACTGGTGATGATAGCGGAGATAGCATCACCAATAACGACAACAACAATAATATTAGTCAGCCTCCTGGCACTTCAGCTGAAAGCTTTCCTAATGATGATGTCCCCACAGAGGAAGAAGAAGAAACGGCCAAGTGTCTGATCCTCTTGTCCCAAGGCGGTCAACCTTATCGTCAGAGATTTATAGAGTCGCCACCTAAAAAAATATTCGATCTTTTCAACGATGATATGGAGTTGTACCAAAGCAAATTCAATAGCAAAAGGTACGTCGAGACGACTAACATTGAAAATGGTTCCAAGGCCGGGACATATGTGTACGAATGCAAGACATGTAATCGTACATTCCCATCGTTCCAAGCCTTAGGTGGACACAGGGCAAGTCATAAAAAACCAAAACCACTAACCATTGAACCAAAAAAAACATTCTTCTATTTTTCAGACCAAGATGAGCCTTCACCAACAACAAATTACAAGCATAACAACAACATCAACAAATTGTCACCATTGTCTCCTCTTTCAGCCCAATTCAGCAATTTTAATATGGAAAGTCCAAATAACAAATCTTCTCCTAGAATCCATACATGTTCATATTGTGGTGCAGAATTTAACTCAGGACAAGCTTTAGGTGGTCACATGAGACGTCATAGAGGGGGTGCTAATACATCTTTGTGTTTAAGTCCATTAAGTACTCAAGCATTTTCCTTTGAAGAAATTCCCAATAATTTAAAGAAACCAAGAAATATTGGGTTGTCATTAGATCTAAATCTTCCAGCTCCAGAAGATCAAAATCATGAATCAAGAAATCTTCAGTATCCACCAAAATATCCTATTGCTATAGAGCAAGAACAAGGTCAAGAACAGACACAAAAGCAACAGCAACAACAGGAACAAACAGCCCTTGTTTTGTCCACCACCCCACAACTGATTGGGTGTCACTATTGACAATGTTTTTTTTTTCTTTTCTTTTTCTCTCTCTCAATCCCACAATTTAATTTAATATATACACGAACTTTCACTATTACACGTGGACATTGCCAAAAGGTAAATGCGAGTCACCACCATTCTTACATCTCTTATTGTTAAAAATTCTTTAAATATTTATTCCTCAATTTCATACGTTGCTGACTAAAGTGTACTAAACTCCAATGTAGTTATGGTGTCTAACAGCTAGCTAGCTTTATTTGTTGCATTTAAAGTACAAAAATAGAATATTTATAGACTTAAGTTATATTAACTGAGAGTGTAAGGATTATTTATACTATAAATATAATTTGAATAGAAGTACGTAGCGTACTTTGATTTTACAAATCTATACGTAATAATTTTTTAATTAGCTAATCACCGAACAACTATAACATGCAAGGGTTTGATATGATTAAATATTAATGGTTTTGTTTACCCTAAAAACGAATAAAAATTGAATTTATACGTGGTTTAAGGATACGTGATATAACTTGGCACAAATTAATACAGAAATTGACTATAAAAGAAATAAATGCAAACTGAACGAATCCAATAGCCTTTGCCCTCGAGTTCGATCACCCTTGAACCAAGTGAAGTTTCAACTGATAGAAGAACAAAGTAACAAGATAATGAAAACTAGAGAAAGGTAGTGTATTGCGTAAATGTGATGTATTCTACAAATGATCAGACCCCCTTTATATAGGAGGGGAGTCCTACTCTTGGTATAATTCTAAATAAAGTAAGAAATCTCATGATTGGCTAATTAATCGGTCTATCATTGATACATGTCGAGATCTCCGCCGTGATCTACGCTCGATCGCGGATATTTCGTCTTTCCGTTATCCGGCTCAGCAAATTCCCCTCGATCTCGATTTTGTTCGGTCCTAGGTCTCGAGCTTTGACGGTGTAACCTCGGACCTTGATTCGGTATGGGTTCAAGGTCGAACCTTAATCTATCACATTCCAATCTCGATCAATTCACGCAAGGGGCGAACTCGGTTTTACCGTATACAGATAATCCCCTCGTTTCTCGGAGAGAGGGTGACAAGAAACAACATGAACTTCCAAATCCCGCCTTGATTGGCCATGATGTAAGCGACGAACCCGATTATGACGAAAGCAACAAATAGATACTGAAACGTCCCGCCGGTCCAGTTACAAAGGCATTAAATGCCTGTCAGTCGCAGGTCGGCCACTATCGGTTCTAAACCGTCACAACAAGCTATAAATACCCTAGCTTTTCCTCATTCAAACTTTTACGTTCAAAGCTCATCCTACTCTTTCTTTTTCTTCAAAAATCCTTTTACTTTACAACTCTTGCACCCAAATTTCTTGAACTTTCATCATAACGCATACCGTCTTAATTCTCTTCTCTCATGTTTTTCAATGGCAAAAACTTCTAAAACCGTACCGCAAAAGGAGGTCGCTTCTTCCTCACGACCCGTCGGTGGCGGGGCTACGGCGGAACCTCACCTTGAGGAATTCGTTCCGGTATGGTGACCTACTGTTACTGATTTTAAGGTCGAAAAGACCTCCTCGGTACCGAGCCGATGTGAGCCGGTTTCGAGGTACATATGCACAATCACCGAAGACCTCCTCACCAAGGTTAAAGAGGACTACAACTGTGTCAACAAGCATGTGGTGGTCCCTTCGCCGAGGAATCGATCACTACCCACGTGGAGGGTTTTCTAAGTGTTTACACTTACCCCTTCATGTTGGGTCCCTTAGACCCTAAGATCATTGCCTTTTCCAAGAGGTACGATGTGACTCTCGGCCAGATCCACCCCTCCTTCTGGAGAATAGTGATTCTCCTATGAGTTTTCGCAAGCAAAATCGAGGGGTGTCCCTTTACCCTCGACCACCTTATACGCCTCAACAGTCCCCAAGTCTTTCGAGGTGGGCTGATTAAGCTTGCTCGCAGGCCAGTAGAGCCGCGTTCTCCAACATAGACGAAACTCGGGACTGAGGTTGGATTGGCCAATTTTTTTGAGTAAAGACTTCAGACCTGATTCCTGTTGGAGACATGCCATTTCCCGAGAATTAGAACATGCAACGTAAGTAGTACTTCGCTTTTGATCTTGTTGTTTTCCCACTTATCTTTTTCTTCATTGATGTTTTTTTAGTGTCACAGTTGTGGCCCAGATGCTGGACCCAATTCCGGAACTTAAGGTATGGGTCGAGGGCCTTGTTTCACAGTGGTCGTACTCCGAGCGCGCTTGGACGGAACTATCGAAGGGTCGATGAGAGGCTCGCAATCATGGTAAGAGCTATCCCCCCGGTTTTATATGATCCACCTTTTATTGATCATTAGCCTTTGATTTGTTATGCTTTTGTTTCGCAAGCTTACCAAAGGACGTCGAGATGAGGCCTCCGTCAACCAAAGATGATACATACGCTGATCCCCCTGCTCTGAAACAAGTCAAATAGAAGGGGAAAAGAAAAGCCTCGTTTCCCTCTGACTCCGAGAAGAAGAGACCGAGGAAAAAGCTAATGCATAATCCCAAAAAAGCAAGGGCCCGAGAATTCTCAGTGGACTCACTCAATCCGTTGAGGGATGAGTCCGAGGAAGAAGAAGAAAAATCTTAGTCGGTGGCCCGAGTAAGACGCGACTCTGAGATACCTCAAGCCATGGAGGTCGTAAAAGAGGTTGTGGCTGAAGTCCCGGAGAAGGTCGAGAAAGAGACCAGGGGTGACGCTTCTTGAGCTGCGAAAGATATCCTGAGGGACGATCTCAGAGTGATCGACATTTCCGGCTCCCCTCAAATTTCGAACACCATGATTTGTGAGGCCGACATGTTAGAAAGTCATTCTTACGAGGAGCCTTAGGCAGTGGCTGACATCCACGATTTCTTAGATCGATTTGGGTCTACCTCTTCGGAAGATGTCGCCGGACTTGGTGACTTGCTGGTGCCATATAAGGTACCGTCAACGGGTGCTACTAGGTCTCCATCGAGGTCAAAACTGGTAGGTCAATTCTCGGCCCAAGTGCTAACCCCGTCCGCAGGCGGTCGATAACGTTTTCTATCCTCAAGGATGCTCGAGTCTTCTCTGCCCCCGTGGGGGTTTCTAGCTACCTCAGATGCTTGGTGACCGAGGAAGATCAGGCCATGATGAATGCGATGGAGCCGCCTTGCCTATTTTACGAGGCCCAACATGCTCTAAATCGGGTAAGTTCGAGGGTCAATTTGTTATTTATTTTAAACTTAAGTCGCGAATAATTCTAACATATTTCTTTGTGCTTGCAGGCTTCAATGTTATATCATGAAATTTTCTTCCGGATCTGAGAGGATCACGAGGCTGAGGTCCAAGCACTCACCGAGAAGGGGGATACTTACAAGCTTCTGAGTGAAAAGCTTCAGGCCGATTTAGAAGCGGCTTAGAGTGAGCATGTTGAGATGGTCGAGCAGGCATTTCGAGTGCTTTACGATAGTGAAGATGAATTGGAGATAGTAACTAATGATCCGATCCTGCAGGCACGGTAGAGGCACGAACAGATCGGACTGCTCAAGACGCAGGTAAATGCGATACATGCTGAGGCTGAAGAATTCAAAAAGAATATGGACATCTTAGCCTCAAAAAAGGAAACTGTCCAAGCGCAACTGGAGTCGGCCGGGACCCAGCTCCAAGCTGATAAAGAGAAGGCCTCGGTGCAGGTCGAGAAGATCAAGGGGCTTCAATCTCAATTGAAATTAGTTGTTTCTAATAAGGAGAACTTGGCCAATGAACTCGAAGTGGCCAGATATGAGGTGGTCTTGGCCAACACCAAAAATGATGCTAAAGTAGCCCAATTTAAGGTTGATTTTGAGGCCACTCGGGCGAAGGGCAAAAGCATGGTGGATCACGCAAAATGGCAAGCTCGAAGGGAAGCCCTCGAGGGAGTCCATGCTCAGGGCTTCAATATTATGGCCGAAATCGAGAATGCCAAAGCAGAGGAAGCCAAGGCCCGAAAGATGGCCTTTCCTCAAGAAGACTCCGAGAACTTAAGCGACTCCGAAGATGGGGGAGATCCCGAGGATGGAGATGTTACCTCCGATGAACACCATACCACTTAGGCCTTTATATTTTTTGTTTTCTTTTGCATTCTTTTTAGGTCGTTTTGGCCGTTGTAAATTTTAGTATTAGGCCGATCCGGCCTTTGTAAAAAATTATTATTATACATATAAGGCTTTTCTTCCACTTTCGGCTCTCAAGTTTTTCCTTTGCTTTATTACTTGTATTCACAAAGGTTGAAACGCCTTAGCATGAAACAATAAGGTTGTGTTTGAGGGTTCGAACAAACCTTTCCTTTATTGCCTTTCTGAGTTAAGGCATTGTTAGGGTTCGATGTTACCGAAGATTTTTCCCCGAAAATATCATAAGTTTATGATTTTGCCGAGTGTAGCCTTTAGAATCGGTTGTGAAAAAAAAGTTCTTTTTCAAAGGCCTATTTTTGTTACGGATTTCGGACGTCTCCGAGCCGTGTTAAATTGGTCGTAGCCTTTTAGTTCGGGAGCTGCCCATTGGGATTATTTTCCCGAGTTATCCGGGCTTGCCCGAGATAATAGTCCCCGAGTGGAGTAGCCGTGGCCTTTAGAAACCGGGAAGTTGCCTAATAGGTCTTTTGCCCTCGAGGCCCGATAACTTAGGCTGTTTGAGTTGGACGACAGTCCCCGAGTGAGGGAGTGACCGTTCGTATTCCGGTTAAGTCTTGCCCTTAGGCTCGCTATTTTCGGAAGTACGAAGCTCTTTAAGCGATGTAAAGAGAAAAAAATATTTAAAACATAAGATGATTGCAAGGAAAGTACTTCTCTTTATTCTCGATCAAAACAGTCATACATGCGTACATGTTTTATGCCAGGGCTCGAGCAATCTACGTGGGCATGGTTCTTTTTAACCGTTGGGCCCTTACAATAAATCCTATCTATCGAGATCCTTCCTTTATGAAGTAGTTTCCTCGCTAAAGTTGATATTCGAAGATAATGCATATCCGAGGGTAGCCCCCTAGTATTCGAGGTTGATTGCAAAGGAACCTCAGATATTGTTGAATTGATCTTCGGTGCTGATTCTTAATCGGGCTTGATTCTAAGTTAGCACAATTTATTGTTGCCTCGTTAAAAACCTCGCCAAAAAACAATTTGAGACAAAACCGGTATAAGGAAAAAAGAGTGCAACACGTTGCTTTCAGACCTATAGGCTTCATGTCGTTCGCCGAAAAATCCATTGTCGTTTCTCTTTGACCACCTGCAAATTTTAGGCTGAAATAAAAAGGAAATGTAAAGGAGTCGTATCTTAGCAATAATACTATTTTAGGTGACATATATTCCAACTGCTCGGTAGTTGTTCTCCATTCATCGTTCCGAGCTTGTTGGACCCTTTTCCGGTGACCTCGAGAATCTAGTACGGTCCTTCCCAATTCGAACCCAATTTCCCTTCAATCGAATTTGGGGTGTTGAGGGTGACTTTCCTTAGCACTAATTCCCCGACATTTATATATCAAAGATTGGCTCTTCGATTGTAGTATCTCTCGATCCGTTATTTTTGGGCGGCCAATCGGACGAGGGAGGCTTCCCACCTTTCATCCAATCGCTCTAGGCTCGTATTCATGGCCTCATCATTTGATTCCATTGTTTCATATCGGAACCTAATACTCGGCTCTCCGAATATCTTGCTCTGATGCTTACTCAGTTACATACGTCAGAGCGTATGTAAAAATTGTTGGTCCATTGTGCACATTGATTGAAGTGTCAAAATGTAACGGAAGGCAAGTCTCTATCCACATGAGGAGAATCATAAAAAGGTTTACCAAGCAAATCCATAGCTGCATGAAGAGTCCCACGAGTAGCAATCAGATCATCAACCACCAAAGCACGCTCACCAGCTTCTACTGCTCCAATATGCATCTCAACACAATCACTTCCATATTCCAAGTCATACTCTTGTTTAAAAACTTTACCTGCAGTTATTTAAAGCAACAGTAACAAAAACCGAGACAATAATTAGTGGTTTCAAAAGAAAGACACTTATTCTGGACAAGCATGATGACCTCACAGTTTTCAGAAGCATCCTTAATGTGTGTGTGTGAGAGAGAGAGAGAGGAAGGACGGGTTATTTACAACATTTCTATTTGATAGCTTTATGACAGTACATCAAAAGAGAAGCTTAATAAACACAGCAGAAACTGAACAGGGGTACCATGTCTTTACTGAAAAAGTCGAGTCACTGGATTAAATTAAAATTTGTACAAAGTCAAAAGAGGAATTTTTCCTACTTTTGCCCCCTAAATGGGATATCATTGAATCAAACATCAGGATTTAAGTACTTCCATAGCAAAACTCCAATTCTCTGAAATCTGTCGAGTAACTACATTTACAGGGAAGGAAAACCAGATAACAATGTGTTTGCAGAAAATAGTCCTGTTCTTTAATATAACTTGAGGATACGGTGGGTAGCATTTGAGCAGCCATGGTAGACACAAAGGTTAACATTCATAGTTTCGTAATAATGTACTGATCAATGTGAACAACGCACTTGGCAATTAGAGGAAGCCTACTCATTTAAACAGAAAGGCACACGCAACAAAAAGATGTTATGATCCAAAGAAGAGAAGGTTGTCCCAGGATGAAAAAATACCTGGCAATTTATTTGGTTTTCTCAAAGGGACAAATTTTGCTCCTATTGCCAAAGCAATTGGTGGACCAAATATAAATCCTCGAGCCTCTATTCCTAGAGATATTGAAACATAAAGTTGAAACCAAGTCAGCTAAAAGATGATAAAGAATAAATGTTTGCAAGTTACTCACTACTCCAGGATTGTATATAATAGGATGGGAAATGCTACATGACAAAGGGCTATAGCATTAGGCCACCCCAAGATAAAACAACATATGAAAAGAAATGCTTCAGATTGAGAATTAGAAGTCTGCAAGCAAAGGAGGCAACCAAAAATCAAGAATATGACAAAACCCCAAAGCAATTAAACTATGACCGATAGTCACAACGATTGTTGGATTTCGTGAATGGGTGTGAATGGGAAATGGATGAGGCGCCTCTTGGATTGCACTTCTACATCTCACGCTTTTATTGTCTATAAATTTAGAGGTTTGGCCTCATTTTAAAAGATGAAAAATCTGAAAACTTCTCCCCTCTTTTCTACATTGTTACATTGTTTATCCAAATAAATAAAGTATCAAGTGTGATTTGCTCTGCTTGTTGAGTTCGCTGAAGTTCTGTAATTTCAATTGCCATTTTCTGTTCTATCATATGAGGAAGTAATCTATAGCCTTGGGCAACAGTGAGGGGATTAAATTCCTTAAGGACACACAAGCAACTTGTGGGCTCGAGATTATTTTACGATTTGTTTATTGAACTAACTTTCCTTTTCCCTCTGATTTTCTGATTTCGAACACAGGATTGCTAACAACAATCATCTCTATAACATCTTAACAAGCATAGTAAGCAAGTTGAGAATAAACTACTAACAAATCTTTACTATTAAGAAGTACAAAAGGTCATGAAGCAGCCATAAACCATCGTTACCAATCTCCAAATCTGGTTTTGCTTTCCCCACATGAAGGATAGAGTTAAAGGATATAAGATAACATCAGGACCTTATCGGCCAGACTCTCTTAAAAAATGAGGATCAAGCCACTAAAGTTTCTATTTGACATGACAAGCCCACCCTTTCAGTTCTCTATCCTCGTCCCAGGATAAAAGTTGGAATTCACAGCTAGTACTTGCAAAGATATGAAAAAAGTTGAATCACAGCAACCGCAATAGGGGAGCTCATATAAGTCGCAGGACTCTTCATGTCCATAGAACATTAAGGTAAAGCCTCTATGTACCTAATGCCTTGAGATCTTTTCCTTCAAAATCACCTATTCACCTTCCTAGTCCTTTAAGAAACAACAACATTTCTACGCAATGCGCTTTAAACTAACCTACTTGCAATAATATAATGTTCAGATGCATGATTTCTGCTTATTGTCCCCGCTTTAATCATACTCCATCTCCCATGTCCTTCTGCTCTTCTTTACCCAAGGCACTATATTGCTCTGATTAGAACGCCGGCAGCATTTACAAACTGCAGTCATGTCTACTACTTGTATCCACATCAACTCCTGCTGACCATACGCTAACTTGTTCTTATCTCTTATGGTTCTTTTTATCCTCTCAACCATAGGGAAAGAAGAAGAATGAGTGAGAAGATAGTCCTAGTACACGTGGTGGCGAGAAAAAGCAGCAAATGCAGAAAAATCAAATGCCAGGCATCACCCTTTCTTCGTTTTATAATACAAATAAAACTCCACAACATTCCCATGACGGGGAAAATGGCAGGTAGAACCAACAACAAGCCAGAGCAGTTAGGATTCAAAACCAAATGAGTAATGAATAGAAATAAATATCGTTGCCCAGACATTGGATCATCACTTTGGACTACAACAACCTAGACACAATTTGCGCCGACTTAAAAATGTGAGGAACAAATTGACATGGCTTTACGTAAAAGCCTGCTACACAAGTGGTGGTATACAATTTGCAGCCAATGGTTGATAAAAATCACTAAATCACCAGGTACTTATAAATTATCTAATAAAGTAAATTTATCTCTAAAATGATTATATCTCAAGACCAAGAAAAGGCACAGAAAGATGGTGTAATGATAGACATCTCTCATATGGTAACAGGATGCTATAATTAGGGTATACACATAAAAAAACTAAAGGTATATCGACTGACTAAATTGTCTAGACATAAAAGAAATACCTTCAATCTACCTTGGATAAACTATTTAAACAAATCCATCATATTTGGTGAATTTCCTCACATTTTGATCACCAGTCAGCAACCTATTAACTTGTCCATCAACTCCGACACCACCTCAGAGTCTCATAATCACTCATCCGATATTGATAAAAAATCATTTTTAAATACTAATATAGGACAAGTTGGGCCGGAAACATATGAAAAGGGAAAGTTATGAACAAGAAGCACACTACTTATTTCCATTTTTATAAAGTTTATGAAGTCTCAGAAATCAGGATGTTGCTAAAAAGAACCATTATACATCATATACCAATCACAGTGAAAAGGACAAAGAACCTACTCATGGTAGTGGACTCTGTAATCAGTAAACATTCCACCAAGCAATAATTAATCATCATCATCCATCAAAAAGACCCTAATGCCATGATAATAGCACATAAAAGAGAAAGTGCTATTGCCTCATCCATCGATAGGGATGGAGGAAAGACAAACTAAGGCTCGATATCAGTTTCAACTACGAGTGAATATCACTGTACAACATAAAAGGGGGGGGGGGGAAGGAAATTGGGAAAACCACAGTTAATGGGTCCGCACCCTTATTTCACCTATGCTTGTTATTTTTTTATTTTTTTTTTGATGATCCAGAAATCCTCGAGAGCCAGTGCATGGTTTGAAACAAGGCAGATAATCGGCCCGCCCCTCTACCCGTTTCCACTTAAATTACTAGGCTTTTATCTATTTCACCAATTCTATTATCCATTACCAACAACCATCACCACCACCTAGGCTACCCCCAACCTCAAAATCAAAAGGAGGACGCTCTGAACGATCCGTATTCGTTCTTCACACAAAGTCATCAATAACACAGCCACTAGCTAGCTTCCATTGTTAAAACTAAAAAACAAATGATTTCAAATAGAAAATATTACTAAACAGTAACTCCCACATTGCCCATTAAAAGTATTCCATAGGCCCCCACAACGCTGTATATCCACCACCCTCCACCCCCAAACACAAAAAAGAATAGCCAAAAATGAAAACTTTGCAAAACACAATAATACATATACACATTAAATACATGCATTAAAATTTCTTGAGTTAAAATGGGGACCACAAACAATGCATATAATTAAATGAAAAGGATGGGTATTTTTCTTCCCCTATTTTAATAATCCTTTTTTTGTCGCAATTTGCAGCTAAGAATGCGGGGAGTGCATACCAGCAACAACTGAGATGTTTTTGGATTTGTAACGCTCCACGAACAAATCAATAGTGTCTTTGAAAGCTTTTGGATCCAGTAATAGAGTAGTAATGTCTTGGAACATTATCCCTGTACAATTTCAACCTCATTCTTTAGCTACAAAAAAAAAAAAAAAAATCAACACAACGTTAATAACAAAAATAATAACAATTTAAAACTTTACTTGTACAACAACAAAGACACGGGTTCCTTAATCGTAAACAAGTCGGGCTCGGTTATATGAATTCTCGATATCCACACTGCTCTATTTAGACCCTTTTTTATACATTAAAGAAAAGAAGAAGAAAAAACAGAGAAAAGACCTGGTTTTGGGAAGTCAGATACAACACGAATTCGAGATTGTATAGCATGGATACGAGGATCTTCGTCTTTGAAAGCTGACATTTGTCCCTTTAGTAAAATGCAGTGAGAAAAATGAACAATTCTCTGTTCTGTTTTTTGGTGTGTTTTTAGAGCTTTGGGGATGGAAGGTTTTTGAGTGTTGGCTTAAAATATCTCTCAAACTGAACAAGTGAAGAGGGGACAACAGGAATAAATAAGGAGAAAGAAGAGGGGTATTTATAGGAAAGAAATGCTTTCAGCGTGTACCCTACGTCAATAAATATAGACTCCCTCCGTTTCAATTTATGTTAATTTGTTTGACTGAGTACCGAATCTAAGAAAAAATGAAATTTTTTTAAATTTATGATCCTAAACAAAGCAAAAAAGGGTCCAGAATATTTGTATGGTTATAAAAGTTTCTTATTAAGGTAGAATTATAAGTTTAAACTAAATTGTTACCAAATTTAAAAATAAGTAATTCTTTTTGGAAAGAACAAAAAAGGAAATAGATTCACATAAACTGGAACAGAGATAGTAATTTTTTGATAATTATTACATACGTGATTATTAATAAATAATATATTTGAGTTCTCGAACAAAAAATAAAAAAATATTTATTTTTGCCTTAGGGGTTCGTGCTTTTATGCTTTTATAACGATATAGAAAATGTGTATATTTCTTACTCAAACAATATTTTTTTCTCTTTAGGTGTATTATATCTAAAAATTAAATTTAATAATTTTAATATATATATATATATATATTTATTTAATTAAGTACATATCCACTTAAACTTGTATCAATTTGCAAAGCCAATATATGAACTTATATTTTTCTCATTTGAACATTTCAACTTGGCAAAATAGGTACTAATAAACACACTCATCAGAGCTTGTGACATGTACACTATATCATATGCTAAACTATTTATTACTAGATATGTGTTATTTGTGGGGTCTATTTTTAAATATAAAATTAGCCAAAAAAATATATACAAATACAAAAAAGAAAAAAAGAAAAGAAAAAACATACTACCCCCAGCCCATCCTCTTCTTTCTTCGTTCATCCTCCTCCCTTCCTTTCCTTACTCATCACCCAACTTTTCTCACATTTATTTCCCCAAATGAGTCTGTTTCAATAACACGCATTTTGCTCTAAATTTAACAAATTCTCTATATTGAATCATATAAAGATTAGATTTTTTTGCAGGAAAAAACCAAGAATTCTTGATTTTTTTTCGTTTTTCTTGATAAAGTTTTGAGTTTTGCTTCAATGGCTACTGGTACACAAGGGTCTGATGAGATTACAGTGATTAAGGATTCTGATTTAATCAAAAATTCTAAATCAAAATATGAAATGCAGAATATTGTTCATATGTTGAATAAACTCAAACTGAATCCACAGGCTATAAAGAAATACGGCTCTTTTTCTTTATTATTCTTTCTTATCACTATGGTCATGATTAGACCATAAAAAAATTGTTTTGGAATTTCAAAAAAAGAAAATAGACATCCATGACTTTGAAAGATTATTGAAAGGAAAGATGAAGGGAAAAAGAAACAGAGAAAGAGGGGAAGGAAAATTAGGATAAAAAATGAAAAACATTATGGAAATTTGGTGGGAGTTCTGTTAGAAAGATGAGAGAGTTGGGAGGGGAGAGAAATTAGGATAAATAATGAAAAAAAAATACAGAGAAGGGGTGGGTGTTCTGCTGGGAAGACGAGAGGGGGGTTGGGTGGGGAGGGAAAAAGAGAAGGGAAATGTCCTTTTTTTTTCTTTTTCATTTTTCCTTGTTATTTATATTTTATTCTAACTTTAATTCTTTTTAGTAAAATAATATTACTCATGCGCCTTGACAGCGTGATTTTCACACAGCTTAGCCATGTCAGCTGCGTGCTTCCACATAGGCATGATCAACAGTCAAAAATATTTATTAGTACTCATTTTGTCAAGTTGGAGTGTTCAAATAAAAAAAATATAAGTTCATGTATCGGCTTTACAAAGTGTATATAGATACTTCCCCTTAGAGCTATAAGTCCAAATATATTTCATATGAAATTGGCATAAGCAAATATAAGGAAAAGAAAACGTCATAAATATTATGACTCTTATTTCTCTCATATGTGTTTACGTTAAAGATCTAAATGTTATGACTTGGTACGTAATTTAAATAAGAAAAAATTTAATAATTAAAATTTTAGTTGATTTTAAAGTGCTAAATATTAAAAAAAAAGATAACTAAATTATGATTTTATCTAAAGGATAAAAAAGGCTAACAATATTTCGTTGAGGATCTCCGTCTTTTAATATAGCATAGATCTCCATTACCCTTTATTCAAATACGCTTTCTACAAAATTTATGTATCAAAAATATAAATATTTATTTTAATAAATACTACGATCAAATTTATATTATCCAATGTTCATAATTGGTATACTCTTTAAATCAAAAAATAATATTAAAAAATACCTTGTGAATGACGCTTAAGTGTACATAGTTTATTGTATTGTTTATATCAAAAGTTTTATATTTATAGGGTTCACGTGTATAGCTTGTATTCTGCCCATAAATAATTGTATGAATTATAATATTTTTAATTTTGGCGATAAATTAACGATAAGTATAATTTTATAAATAAAAGTAAGGATGGTTCATTTCTTACCTCAAATTAAAACGAATTTGACACTTTTTAAGAAATCAGATTGTATTCAAAGTAAATACATAACATCTTTAAAATTCAAAATGTAAGTAAGAAAGGGTTAAGAAAAGACTCCTAAGGTTTTGTTCGATAAAAGATTAGTGTTCCCGAAAAACATTTCCATAACAAGAGTAGCTAGAACTGTTGGACTTTAAGCCATTGGGCTTTAAAGACAAGGAGTGTGAATTGAGAAATGGTAAAAAATAAAATGGAGGAAAATAAAAATTTAAATCAAGTGAGCTTTGTCATAAACATTGTACCACATTGGTGAAAGACAACTATACTTGTGTGTATAAATATAAGATCACTTCTTAGAGCTCTTAAAAGGAGTTGAAGAGAATGAACCCTCGCGCCGTAGCCGTCGTCGTCGCCCGGCTTCGGCTTTGGATTTGTCAAATGATCGATAAGATTATTTTTTGGACAAAAGTTATTTAATTAATTATTTAAGAATTAATTAAGTGCCAGTCAGTTCATTAACGGAATTAACTGGAATGTATAATCCAAAATGCTGAACGCTGCCTTTCCCTTCTGAACAGACACCTCTTCCTGAACAAACATCACACCTCGTCCGACAATTGCTTATAAATTCCGAGGCATGGCTTCGTTTTCGCTCACTGAAAATCCGGAATTTCCTTCTGAAAAGTACTGCATTCTACTTCACAGTCTCTCTCTCAAATTCGTA
Organism: Nicotiana paniculata; assembly: GCA_005239505.1. Lineage (NCBI taxonomy): Eukaryota > Viridiplantae > Streptophyta > Magnoliopsida > Solanales > Solanaceae > Nicotiana > Nicotiana paniculata. The sequence continues at coordinate 861 of ML302792.1, read as the reverse complement.
AGTGTGATTTTGCTCCATTCTTTGAGTTCGTTGGTATCCTGCAGTTTGTATTGCCACTGTTGCAGGAAGGTTTATTCTGTTGCATCCCGGGAGGATTTAATCCATTATCTTGACAACTTGTGAGGGGGTTAAAATTCCTTATGGACGCACAAGGAAATTATGGACTTGGAATATTTCTTATCGTTTACAGATTTTCTGTTTCTGNAACTTCACCATTGTTACGTGTTGTATGTTTGGTTTGGTATTCAGCTTGAAGATATCAAAACTTCACTGATTTAACAAAGTTCTATTTGTTTCCAAACAGAAACATGATGAATGAAAACCAAACTAATGGAAATGATGCTGGAACGGGTGTTTCATCGAGTGCTGCTGCTTCGTCAAGACCAGCACATACAATGGCATTGACAGAAAAACCCGAGAAATTTTCCGATACAGACTTCAAACGTTGGCAGATGAAGATGCTATTCTATCTAACTACACTAAGCCTTCAACGGTACATCAAGGAGGATGTTCCAGTTGTGGGAGAAGATACTCCTGAGGCTGAACGATTTATAGTAATTGAAGCATGGAAACATTCTGATTTCCTATGCAGAAACTACATTTTAAGTTGTTTGGAGGATGACTTGTATAATGTTTATAGTGTCATGGAAACTTCAAAAGAGTTATGGAACGCTCTTGAGAAAAAGTACATGACCGAGGATGCTAGACTTAAGAAGTTCGTTGCTGGAAAATATTTAGAATTTAAGATGATTGACACTAGGTCGGCCATCACTCAAGTCCAAGAATTACAAGTCATCATGCATGACCTCCTTGCTGAAGGTATGACCGAGTCAATAATTTTATTAATAATATTAATAGTGT
>MDKI01098120.1:0-48419 GCA_005239505.1 Nicotiana paniculata | reverse complement strand
CCGTAATAAAAATGATTGAAGTCATGCACCGAATCATGCGACTTTAAGTCATTTATGAATTTTAAAAGACGAATTGTGACTTATGTAATGTAGATAATTCACACACAGACATTGAAATTCAACAAGGTTTATAATCATTAATTAATTTATTGAATTGTGTAGGAACATATAGTAGGTTAAAAATTACATGCTCACAATAAACATCAATTCATTGGAAGCGTTAAAAAGGGTTATTTTAATAATTTAAATAACGTTTTTGAAACATTGGAAATATTATTTAAGACAAAATGAAAAAAAGGGAAAACATTTTTCTAGAAAAGCAAAAATAAACAATGTTGTTCAACCTTGCTACCCCAGGACTCGTCGGGCCCTCGATGGTCTAACGGTCTAGTTTTTGAGGAATGTTCCTCTCTCCACAGTTTAGATAGTAGGGCCTTCTTCCTCCTCCTCCTCGACGATTACACAACATTCAATGTCATCATCCTCCAAGAACAAGTTCCTTAATGCCGCCAACTCTTCTTCTTCCGCTGATCCCCATATAATATCAGCCTGATGAAAGGTCTGATTCAAATGTGGCACAGGTTGCTCAAGAGAATAGTATGGACCATGCCATGGTGGTGACCAATCATTGTATTCCTGCCAGGTGTACTGATATCCCAACCTGAAAGTGCTACCATGGCGCTTTGGTTGCCGGCCTCATATCGTCTCCTTGCTAGCATGCTTTCTATCTTGCTACTCCACCACTTATCTTTCTCGATTGCATTAACCCGTTCAATATTATGGTAGGCTTCTCCACCTAACCTTTTTCTGTTTTCAATCACCGGGATAGTCTGACTAGTGTAAATGGAGTTGCTCTTATTTCCATGGATAATTACTTCCTAGTGGTTCCATTCGAACTTCACGGCCTGATGTAAAGTAGATGCTACAGCCCCAGCGGCATGTATCCATGGTCTTCCCAACAACATGTTGTAAGATGCAGATATGTCTAGTACATGAAACTCAATATCAAACCATGTTGGACCCATCTGCAGACAGAGATTAGTTTCTCCGATGGTAGCCCGTTGAGACTCGTAGAATGATTTCACATTCATAGTTCCTTCTCGTATCTCATGTAGGCCTTTGCCCAACCTCTTCAGCGTTGTTAATGGGCAAATATTAAGGTTGGATCATCCGTCGATAAGAACTATGGCAATAAACTTGTCTTCATATTGCAGTGTGATGTGCAGTGCCCGGTTGTGATTCAAACCTTCAGGTGGCAACTCATCCTTGTGGAAAGTGATTTTGTGGCTTTCTAGCACCTGCCCTACCATATTGGCCATTTATCCACCAGTGATGTTGTTGGGAACATATTCTTCACTCAACACCTTCATTAGCGTATTCCTGTGTGCCTCTGAATTTTGCAGCAATGACAAGATAGATATCGGAGCGGGAGTCTTGTTCAAATGATCAATGACAGAGTACTACCTTGCTTGTACCTTCCTCCAGAGGTCATCTGGACCAGTCTCAATAATGGGCGGTTTGCTGGAGGCCTGCTTGCTGGTCTCTCCCAAATGTTCTGGTGTATAAACCCTTCCCGTTCTGGTCATTCCTTGGTAATTTAGATGAGTTGGAGGTGACTGAAAGTAGGATGGTTGGGAATTATATGTATGGTAGGCGGTAGCGGGTTGGGAATATCTGGGAGGTGATGGTTGGTATGCGGGCGGAGGTGTTTGGTATATGAGTGGAGGGGTCTGGTATACAAATGGAGTTTTGGGTCCTTGGGCAACCATTACTGTTCCCACATTTTTCTTCTTCGATATACCACCTGATTGCAATGCTTTGTTCATCGCCTGCAGTGCCTCGAAATTTGTCACCATCCCGCTTTTAATATCCTCTTCAATCCTTTCTCCTAGTTTGATGATATCGGAGAATTTATGGTTCTCAATAACCATCAGCCTTTCATAATACTATGGATCCTGCGGCCTGAAAAAGAACTTGTTCATCTGTTCCTCGTCTAATGTTGGTTTGACCTTGGCTGCTTTCGACCTCCACCGAGTAGCGTACTCGTGGAAAGTCTCAGTTGGCTTCTTCTTTAAGTTCTTGATATAGAAGACATCCGGCGCATTCTCCGTATTAAATCTGAACCTGTCCATGAAGTTGGACGCCATGCTCACCCAGTTGGCCCACTTCTTAGGATTCTGGCTCATGTACCAGGACAGGGCATCTCTGGTATGACTCCTCATGAAGATACTCATTCGAATCCTTTCATATTTTACGACCCCTACGATCTTGTCACAATAAGTCCTCAGATGAACCTTGGTATTTCCTGCTCTGTCAGAAATTTCGAACTTGGGAGGTTTGTAACCCTTCGGCAGTTCCACATCTGGTTGTATGCATAGATCCTCATGGTTCAAACCTTCTATCCCTTAACCCCCTTCAACACCCTGAACTCGACTTGCCAACTTCTTGAGCTCCTCAACCATGTTCTTGATGAGCAAGTCCTTCTCAGCGGATTCTGGTGTAATGGAGATTGGTTGAGTGGAGTGAGGTAGGGTTTCCACGTATATGGGTTGTTCTGGTGAAGGCCAGGAGTTTGTATAATGGTGATTGTTAGTTGAGTTTTGGGGTTCAGGGATGATTTGTGGGGTATTTTTAGGAGTATGGTAGGTGGTTTGCTGGTATGAGAAGGGAGAAGTTGATTTTGAGGTGGGGTTGTATACTGGTGAGGTGCGGGAGGATTCTGTGGGCGTTTGTTGCGTGTGTTTTGAGGTGGTACGGGGTTCCGGGTGTTTGGATTATTGATGTATGGGATGTAGAGAGTGAGGGAGAGGTTTGCTAAGCTACGGATCTGCTCAAGCTCGCCCTGCAGTTCGAGTATTTTTTGCTCAAGTCGTGAAACCACATCATTTGAGACCTGAGTACCCCGAACATCGAAAGTTTCTGCATTCTCAACATGTGCATAGTTATCCTTTCTGATGTCGTTCATGTCATCCATTTTTGCTTTTCCTTTGCCTTTTGGTGGACTAGGAGGAGAAGAAGGTGGAGGGCCCCTAGATCTGGTATGATAAGCTGATGATGCCAGTATGCGCGAACCATCCTTTGGGAAGGGGAATAATCAAAAGGAAAGAAAGACAAACAAAAAGGTAACCAAGTCAGTAAGAGTTCTGAAAAGAAGTATTTGCAGTATTTAAACACATATTGCGGGAATTTAAATTCGCGTCCTAATTTGGGAGCCTCATTGTGCGCGAGGTAGGCCTAGCGACAAGTTGATTTGGAGAAATTAAGTGCCAATAAATGCCTCATTTGATTAATGTAAAATAGACGATTCCAAAACGACACTAAGATAAGATAAGTCACTACTAGCACTTGGCCTTATTACATTTGGAAAAGCAAATAAATCTACTCTACTTGGTCCAAGAAGGACCTTGTTGGATTAAGAAGCTGAATGGTTTTGAATATTGACAAATGAACTCAGAGTTGAACCAGGTCCATCACTGGAGACATAGACATGTAGAGTCAATGGCACGTGAGGTGATCACAAACAAGAGATAAACACAATCAGTGATCTGAAGATATATCTCCTGATCGAAAAGGTTGCAAATTGATAGGGAGATGGACTCCTTATTCAGTAAGGACAAAATGAAGATAGAAGAGGATCTATGGAGATGAGATCAACTAGAACTCTTACACCAAGGAAGAGTTGCATCCGAATTGGAAGAGTTGCATCCGAATTCTAGTATATCTCCTTTTATACTAATCCTATATATTGTCAAGTGTTCTTATTGAACAGGCGCGCACAAACATAGAAGCAAAACAATAATTGAGAACAAAATTACCAAAGCAATTTTGTAAGCAGTTCGTGCGAGAATTTCCTGTGCGATTCTGAAGCTACTTGAACCAGCTAGAAGAACCAGTTCCATCTGTTGTCTTTTAGTCTAGTTTATTTGTAGTAGGTGATTACAAAGTGTATCTTTCAGCTTTATCTAGAAGCATTTGTAATAGGTACTGAGTATTCAAGTTAGAGTTAACTTGAAGGTTGTCGCAAGTAGCTAGAGGCTAGTTTTCCACAAGGGGATTAGAGTTAGTCCTTAGGTTTACAAAAGAGTTTATTTTGTAAATGTCGTTTGGCTCATTGATTTAGTGAAGAGTTTGGGAAAATCCTACTGCGAAGTAGGTCGTGGTTTTTTCATCTTTTGAGCCAGGTGTTTTCCACGTAAAATTTCTGTGTTCCTTTATTTTCTACAATTATTATTTCGCAAACTGTAGGAGTTGGAACACATAGAAGAACATGGTCCTTCTATAACTACTACACGCGAAAATTGGTCACCACACAAATCACCCCACTTCTTGTGTGGTATTGACATAAATAAATAACAATTGGTATCAGAGAGGGTTATCCCTGAAGAGGCTAACATCTTAGGAAAAGATCAAGATAGGTGCACCACTTGGGAATTGGGGAGGACAAATTAACTGCTAGGCCACCACTCTTCAATGGCCAGTACTACTCATGGTGGAAGAACAGGATGAAGGATCACTTAATTGGAGAAGACTATGAACTATGGGACATAGTCACTGACGGTCCTTTGGCCACTGTGAAGAAGACTGCTGAAGGACTAGACGTGTCAAAGACAAGAGCTGACTGCACTGCTGAAGACTTAAGAAAATGGGAAAAGAATGCCAAGGCCAAGAATTGGCTTGTGTGTGGACTTGGTCCAGACGAGTACAGTAGAATTCAAAGCTGCACCACTGCCAAGGAAATTTGGGACACTTTGCAAGTGGCTCATGAAGGAACTACACAAGTGAAAAGATCCAGAGGTACATTACTATATTCTCAATATGAGAATTTCTCTAGGAAGGAAGGAGAGAACATCCAAGAGATTTACACTAGGTTCACTACTCTGACAAATGAACTAAAATCTCTTGGAAGGACTATCCTTGAAGAAGACAAGGTTGAAAATATTTTGACAAGGGTTCTGCCAATCTCTTGGGAGAGTAAGATCACTGCTATTCAGGAATCAAAGAACATGGCAACCCTCAGATTTGATGAGCTAATTGAAAATATCACTGCCTATGAACTTAGAAGGCAAACAATGAAGATGGATGCTCCCGAGAAGGAAAGAAGTCTGGCATTGAGAATCACTGAGGGAACAGATCTGGAGGAAGATGAAATGGCTATAATCACCAGGGAATGCAGAAACTATCTCATTATGAAAAAGGGAATCTCAAGAGGTGGAAACTACAACAAGGCAAAGGCACCAGAAAAACCCACCAACGAGGGATGCTACAAATGTGGAAAAACTGATCATCATATCAAGAACTGTCCTCAGTGGAAAGTTGAATGGAAAAGGGAAAGATCTGAACGAAGGAACTGGAAAAAGGAACTGGTTCATCCCAAGAAAAACACAACATCAACAAAAGGTATGGTTGCTGCTTGGGGATAAAGTTCAGATGAAGAATCAGATGATGAAGATGGAGATGAGAAAGCACTCATGGAAATAGGTGAATCAGATGAGGAATTAGAGGTAAGTATATCTCATCTCAAAAACAAGATTAAGTTCTTATCCAAAAAAAACTCTCTGAATTATTAATTGACTTCATTGATGATTATGAAGAAATTAATAAAGAAAAAGAACAGTTGTCTAAGGAGTGTGTAATGTTAAAAGCAAAGTGTAAGAACCTGGAGCTCAGAGTAAGTGAATCTGTAAGTGAAAACACTGCCTTGAAGAACCAGGTTCATCCACTTGAAACTAAGGTCCTAGAGTTATAATCTGAAAATTTAAAGCTGAAACTAGGAGCTAGCAAGAAGATAGCTGACAACTCTCAACTCATGTTAGAAGAAAATGTAGGTAGACTAAAGGATGAGTTTTATAATAAAGATGAACAGATAAGAGTGCTAAAAGAGGAACTTGGAAAGGTCTAACATGAACTGGTGAACATGAAAATGGAATAAATCCTCTGATGCCTTGACATGGCTTCAAGAAAATCACAGTAGCAACAGAAGAGGACTTGGCTTTGGAAGTCAACTACCTAAATGGGATCCCAAAAGTAAGTACCTCACACTTCCTGAGAAAAAAATCTACACCCACTGTGGTAAGACTGGTCACTACAAAATTGAATGCAATGCAAAAGAGCAGGCCAGTCAAAGTAATAAAAGTTTTGTTCGAAAGAAAAATTGGCTGCCAAATTGGGCCAGAAGAAGCTTAATTCATCCTTTTTCTAATAAAAAAGGACCCAAACTAGTTTGGGTTCTTAAGACTAACCCATGATTTTCTTTTGTAGGTTCAAGTGAAAGGGAGCAGTCAAATATGGTACTTAGACAATGGCTGCTCAAAGCACATGACAGGGAACAAGGAACAAGGAACAATTCCTTTCACTTGAAAACCTCAAAGGAGGAAATGTCTCCTTTGTAAATAGGAAGAAAGGTGAAATTATTAGGGTTGGTAAGGTAGGTAAGGATGACACAGGTTCCATTGAGAACGTTTACTTGATAGATGGCTTGAAATATAGCCTAATCAGTGTGTCACAACTGTGTGACAGAGGTAACCTGGTTGCATTCACTTCTACAAAATGTTTTGTGATTAACCTTATCACAGACAAGATTGTTTTGCAGGGAAAAAGAGGGAATAATATCTATATCATAGACCTGTCCACACTATCAGAAAACGAATTAAATTGTTTGAGTGTGTTGGACAGTGATCCCCTCCTTTGCCACAAAAGACTTGGAAATGCAAGTCTAAATCAACTCAACAAACTAGTCTCCAAGGACCTAGTGATAGGTCTCCCTAACATTAAGTTCAAGGAAGATAAAGTTTGTGAGGCTTGGGCAAGGGGGAAGCAGGTAAGGTCCTCTTTCAAAAACAAGAAAGTAATAAGTACCACCAGGACGTTGGAACTGGTTCATATGGATCTATGCGCTTCTATGAGAACATTAAGCAGAGGTGGTAAGAGACATGTAATGGTGCTTGTTGATTACTATTCTAGATTTACCTGGACATTGTTTCTAACATCTAAAGATGAAGCATTTGACATGCTTACTTATTTTGTTAGAAAAACACAGAAACAATTAGGAAATCAACTTGCACCAATAAGGTCTGATCATGGCACTGAATTTGAAAATGCAAAGTTTGCTGAATTTTGTGATGAACATGGCATAGATCATAACTTTTATGCTCCTAGAACTCCACAAAAAAATGGAGTTGTTGAAAGAAAGAATAGAACCCTTGAAGATATGGCTGGAACCATGCTTCTTTCTAGTAAACTACCTCATAGCTTCTGGGCAGAAGCAATAAACACTGCATGCTACATCATAAACAGGTGCATGACTAGACCACTTGTAGAGAAGACTCCCTATGAGTTACTTAAAGAGAGAAAGCCCAATATATCCCACCTTAGGGATTTTGGTTGCAAGTGCTTTGTGCACAACAATGGTAAAGACTCCCTAGGTAAGTTTGATCCCAGAAGTGATGAGGGAGTATTATCGGGATATTCTTCACATAGTAAGGCTTATAAAGTGTATAACAAAAGAAATATGTGTGTTGAAGAGAGTGCACATGTTGTTTTTGATGAAACTAACATTATCTCTGAGAGACAGGAACAAGTAGATGAAGAAATTGGGCTGGTCAGAAACTTAGACCAAGCTGGAGCAACACTGGGGGAAGGAATAGGTGATGGAACAGGTTCATCAATCCCAGGCAACATGCTAGGGGGAACTGAGCAAGAAACTACTTTCCAAACTTCATTGGAACCTGCCCCTGCTTCTGTTCCTTAGCAACAAGACACTGTAGGAGCTTCAAGTAATACCCAGTTGGTTGTAAAACCACACAGATATCAAATCTCAAACCCCATTGAGAACATTATAACTGATCCAACATCTGGAATCAGAACCAGATCCTCTTTGAAAAATCTGTGTGCGTTTGATTCTTTTCTATCCCGGATTGAACCTAAGAATATTGCTGAAGATTTGCAGGATGAATATTGGGTAAACGCAATGCAAGAAGAACTCAACCAATTTGAAAGGAGTCAAGTTTGGCATCTGGTACCTAGACCCTTTGATAGATCAGAGATTGGCACAAAGTCGGTATTCAGAAACAAACTTGATGAAGATGGAACAGTTACAAGAAACAAGGCAAGATTGGTGGTTCAAGGATACAGTCAGGAGGAAGGAATAGACTATGATGAAACCTTTACTCCTGTGGCAAGTTTGGAAGCAGTTAGGCTCGTCATAGTCTTTGCTTCTTACATGGAATTCACCCTTAACCAGATGGATGACAAGAGTGACTTCCTGAATGGCTATATCAAGGAAGAAGTGTTTGTAAAGCAGCCTCCGGGGTTTGAAAATAAGGAGAATCTTGATCATGTGCACAAGCTTGACAAAGAACTGCATAGACTCAAGCAAGCTCCAAGGGCATGGTATGAAAGGCTTTCAAAATTTCTGCTGGAACATGAATACAAGAGAGGTAAAATTGATAGCACCTTATTCTTGAAGGAAAAAGGTAAAGATCTCTTGGTAGTGCAGATATATGTAGATGACATAATCTTTGGGGCAACTTCTGAAAAGTTAAGTAAAGAATTTGCTAAACTAATGGGGAGTGAATTTTAAATGAGCATGAAGGGTGATCTTAACTTCTTTTTAGGATTACAAATTAAACAAAATTCAAATGGAACTATGATCCATCAGCAAAAATATGTGAAAGAATTGCTTAAAAGATTTAGAATGGAAGACTCAAAGGAAACTGGCACTCCTATTGCAACAGCCACAAACCTAGATGTTGATGAACCTGGTTCATCTGTCAATCAAAAGTTGTATAGAGGAATAATTGTTCATTGTTGTATATTACTGCCAGTAGACCTGACATTGTCTTCAACGTAGGTATTTGTGTAAGATTTCAGGCTAATCCAAAGTAATCAAACTTAACTGCAGTGAAGAGAATATTGAGATACCTTAAAGGCACCACATACCTCTGTCTTTGGTATCCTAAGGTAGTAATTTTGATCTTATGGGATATGCTGATGCTGACTATGCAGGCTTTTTGGTAGATCCAAAGAGCACCTCAGGTATGGCACACTTTTTGGGCTCATGTATTGTGTCTTGGGCCACTAAGAAACAAAATTCAGTAGTTTTATCTACTATTGAGGCTGAGTACGTGGCTGCAGCCTCATGCTTTGCTCAGTTACTATGGATTAAGCAATAACTAATGGACTTTGGCATAGAGGTTGGATGCATTCGTATCTTCTGTGATAACACTAGTGCTATCAGTATGACAAAGAACTCCGTCCATCATAAAAGAACAAAGCACATAGATGTTAGACACCATTTCCTAAGAGACAACTATGAGAACAAAATGATCTCTATTGAATTCTGTGTTACTGACAAACAAATTGCTGACATATTTACTGAGGCACTAAGTAGAGAGCATTTTGAGAGAAACAGGTTAGAATTAGGGATGATTAAGATCACCTAATTGAACCAATTCAAAACAAAAATGAAAAAAATGAGGAAATCTTTTTTGGCTAGGAGTTTTGAAAGGTGTAAATAATCAGAATAATTGTTGCTCAGTCTCATGACTTAAAAGGCATACTCTCGTGCCATGTGTTAATATGACTCCTTGGTTACTAATGATGTTTTTCTATTTTTGTAAATTGAGGCTTAATCAAGAGATTCTAACAAGATGAACATGGTTCTTCGTTGATGGTTCATCTGACAGACAAGGTATGTGCTCATCACTATACACATATTGAAATATCAATAGTTACTCATGAGCAAGACTCTATCTATAATAAGCTTTTACAAAATCTAGTACCTATCCTAAATTCGAACCAGCTCCAAAGAGTCAAATCAAATTAAAATGGCCTAGATTATAGGGGAGTCATAATCGTCACTTATCATCTGACACTCCTGAACCGATTAGAATCCCACTTGACCAAAATTACACCCGTTGTGTATTTATTAACCAAACCTTTAAAAACCCATCATCACTTCTCTAATCCTTCATCCTTTTTTTTCCTAAAGCCATAACCGTCGAAACCCTTTCAACCTTCTACTCAAACACCTTGATCCTGATTTTCTTTAATCATCACCATGGCTAACACTCCACCTCCTACTCCAACCTCCTCAACCACACCTGACTAAAATATGACGCTTGAAGATACTGGTTCCACCCCATCTCAATCAAATCTTCCACTCCATCTCAATCACATCCCACCACCCCTCAAAATAACCTTGTTTCGTCTCCTCCAATCACTCTCGTTGTACAACCAAGCTCTAATTCAGAACCCAGGAGAAGGCGTGTGAAAATGCTCACCAGAAAGATTGTGGCCTCTGGTTCTCTAGCTAGGAAATTGAACGCAAAGATTCAAGCTAGCCAGGCCCAAGAATCTGAGAACTCCAATGACTCTTTCAAGTCCACCATTGAGGGGGAAGCAAATGGTTCTTCTGACTCTGAATATGTAACATCTAAAATTAAGTATGAGCCAGTCACTTCTGAAAATAGGTTTGTTTTCATTGGGTCTGTAGTGGATATGTAGATTCATGATAGGAGAAGAAGAGGCGGTAAAAATAACTTTGTGAGCGAAATAGACAGAGAGGGAGAAAGAAGTACTGTGAGAGGAACTGGGGAAGGAGGAACTCCATTGGCAATTTGTGGAACTGTCCCAGTGGTTGCTGAAGAAGGTGCCAAGGATTTAGGGGGAAGTAATTCTAGAGAGGCTGTAGAGGGACTGGAAAATCTTCAACATGCAACCGATGAACCTGGTTCATCCATTGAGGAAACTTTGGCTGATCTTATGAGAAAATTAGGGGACATTTATAAACCCAAAAAGAAGAAGACACCCAAGACCAAGAAATCTGCTCCTCCAGTGGAAATAAAGAAGAGAAAAGCCACTCCTTCTGCTGATGCTTCCATTCCTAGAGGTCGCACTACAAGGAATGCAATTAGTCAGAGTGAAGAGGAGTTGCAGAAAGCTTTAAGGGAGAGTAGGAGAAAGAAAGCTGAAAAGGGGGAGGCAAAAGTGTTTGAGCCCGCAGAGGCTGTTGATGTTGAGGAGATGGACCTGGTCCATCAAGAGGAACAAATGGCAGAAGTTGAGATTAGACACCCAAACCAAAGAAGGACAAGAATTCTTCCAAGAAGTCAGCATCTGTTTCTGCTACACCTCGATTGTTTCTGAGAGGACTAGGTCCACAAAGAAATCAAATAAGTCTCAGGTTGATGATGATGAGTGGAGTGGTGACGAAGCAGAGGAGCCTGGTGGAGAGACAGACAAATTGACAAAATTTGGGAAGCGCAGGATACTGAAGGATCTTGAAGAATCCGGCATGATTTACCTTATGGACACTCTGGACATACAGGCTGGAAGGACATGGTCCTTCAACTAGAAGAAAGGCTGTCCAGGAGTGAGATTGTCGAGTTCATGGCAAATGCAGAAGTCAAGGATGGCAGGGTATCCAGTCAGGTAAAGGGGGTTAAGATCTCCTTTGATGCCAAAAAGCTGGGTGAGATTCTTGGGATTACCGCTGAGGGATATGATGATTATACAAGGAAGAGGTGGCCCAACTTGGATGGCCTTCCTTCCGCACTGCAAATCACCAGGAGGTTCAGTGATAATGCTGAAGAAGTGGAACCAAGGGTTGTGTTCAAAAGCAAAATGATACCTCAACACAAAGTGGTTTTTGAGTTTGTCAATAAATGCATACTGCCCAGGCAAGAGAGGAGGCACATAGCAAACTATATGGATTTAACTCTCAGGAAGTGCCTGGACAGTGGAAGGTAAATCAACTGGCTCTCTTTCATTATTCAGTTGCTGGACAGGGTGATAAATGGCTCCAAGGCTCATGCTATCCCATATGGGTTCATCCTAACGATTGTGCTAGCTCACTTCAAAGTGCCTGTGAAGAAAGCAGAAATGGCCACTGTGAAGGACCATTTTCGGAAGAACACGCTTCTGACATGCGACTATGTTGTAAATGTACTTGAAGATGAACCTGGTTCATCAAGGAAAGCGCTTGTGAATAGCAAGGTCAGGGCGCTTGTGCATGAAGGTGGGGTTAAGGATGCTGAAATCCTTCGCCTGAAGACCCGCCTTACAGAGATTGAGGCTGAGCGAGATGCTCTCAGATCTGAACTGGCAAATGAAAAGGAGAAGACAGGGATTATTCAACAAATGCTCTCTTTTCTCCAAGCAAAGAAACCAACCTCCACCCCTTCCCAACCTTAGGTGTCATGTGCCGTCCCTCACCCCTATATGACCCAGTTCGGGATTTCTTTTTGCTATCTCTTGCTCATGATTGTAACAGCTTTTAGTTCTTTATGTGTTTAGTGCCTGTACAATTCTCTTATCAATGAATTGTGTTGTTTTTGCTCTTAACCATTTTGTCTCACTTTCCTTGATAGTTTACATCCTTGGTTTACTATTGATGATTAATCCATGTTTGCACTTGCAGTTTCCTTAGTAGCCATGAGTAATTATTATAAATCTGGTAATTCTAACGCTTTGCAACTTTTCGATGATGCCAAAAGGGGGAAGATGTACTATATTGAAAATTGTGATATTTATAACCTAATGAACCTGGTTCTTTATGATAAATGCTTAATACTATAAAAAGTGTCAATGTTGGATTAAAGTGATTACATGCCTAAGCACAGAATTTTTCATAATCAAAAGGGGGAATTTGTTGGATCAAGAAGCTGAATGGTTTTGAAGATTGACAAATGAACTCAGAGTTGAACCAGGTCCATCACTGGAGACATAGACATGCAGAGTTAATGGAATGTGAGGTGATCACAAACATGAGATAAACTGTCACGACCCAAACCGATGGGCCACGACGGACACCTAATAACTTAATCAATCGAGTACCAACATAACGTATCTTTTCGTATCATACTATCATAGATAGCTGAGCCGGAGAGGATGCCATGAAATAGGTAAAATACTACATGTAGTACCAACTTATACATAAAACATATGGGCCTCTATGTCCAAAATAACCACCCGTACACTAAAAATAGACTGACAAGGCCATACAATCTTTTACGTACATGACATATGTCTACAAGCCTCTAAGGATACATATTTGCATAAAGGTCGGGACAGAGCCCCGCCATACCAAACAATACATATATAAATCGTACTAACCAAACAAGTAACTCCGGAGCAAATGGAGTGCACCAACAACTTCTGCTGAATTATCACCTACTTGGAGGACTCTCGACCTGTCTATCGAAACCTGAAGGCATGAATTGCAGCATCCCCAGGAAAAAGGGACGTCAGTACAAATAATGTACCTAGTATTTAAGGCACATAAATAAGTACATAACAGACATGGAAGAAATATAGAGTACATGACTCAACCTGTAAGTCTGGATAATTCTGTAAATAATGAAATAATTATAGTGTCATGCATATGCGTATGAATGTCATGTCATGCATAGGTACATGTGTCATAACATCATCAAGTCTCTAAGGACATCCCATCATATCATCTTGGCCACTGTGGGTAAAATCATCAATGTATACCAGCTGATAAGGTGGTGGTGCGTATATAACGCCATAACCTTTCCCATATCCCATATATATATATATACGCGTATATAACTCCATCTGGTCATGGGTTAATGTGCATGTATAAATGCATGCAATGCATATGAAATACGTTAATAAAATCTCTCAACACGTCATAAGGCCATTATGCCTCTAATCCAATAATTAACCAATTATCAACGTAATTAAGAATTATCTCAAATTACATAAAAATCTACTCACTTTTAATACACTTTATACACCTTACTATCATGTCCATGTTGTACCTTGTATGGTACTAGTCCATAAATACCGATTATTTTAGCTCGTGCCGTATTTTATTCTAAAATGTCAAACTTCGACGAAATTTATTTTCTTTAATTTGGTTTCCCTCTCACCTCCACGAATTTACTCATCACTTGTTTGAAATAGCATAATACTTATAATTTCCAAATAATCTTGTCCTTGAACTGATGTCAATTATCTTACGACAAATCCAACGTACAATACTACATGGTGTATCATCGTCGTAATTTAATACTGTGGAGCATAACATCATCGTAATATAATATGCGAGGCGTAACATCATTGTAATATAATACTGTGAGGCGTAAAATCATCGTAATATAATATTGCGGGGCATAACATCATCGTAATATAATACTGCAAGGCGTAACATCATCGTAATGTAATACTGCGGGGCATAACATCATTTTCCCTTTGGAACATTCGTCCTCGAATGTTGACTGATGCACTTATCATTGTCATAACCCATAGATCTTGCGAATAATTTAATATTATCCTTTCCATTTAGGCAACTGTTCTTCGAATAAATCCAAAGGCCAGGGCATTCCCCCCTTTAAGCCTCTTTCTCACACCACGACTTGTAGTTAGAATCCTTCTAATCTTGTAACTATTGATACCTTCTATCATGCAGCTTATACGACTTTTTCCTTGTATGTGCGCCTATGCGAATCTTCCCTTCAACTTTTAGCCAATCTCTAGGCTTCACTTTGGGAATATATACAGAACTTGACAAGATGTCCCTTTGCACATCTATAGGTTTACTGAAGTTCTTTGCTTGTTACGAATATTTCTATAGCTTAATTTATAGACTCGGTTATCAATTTGTATGACTTTACTGCACCTAGGTAGGTCTTACTATACCATAACTCTTACTTTGATTTATCGTTACTGAGGTCTGCTACCGAACTCCAGGTTACTTTCGTTGGTTATCCCATATGTATAAATCTAAGCTCTTCAATGCTTCATCATTACTGTTCATTTTAAGAGTGACGGCCTAATATCACCTCATACTTTGTGAATTTTGTCCATCCATTGTTGATTCACCTCAATATTGATCTACAATATACCACTGATAACATGAAACTTCTTACGTAATACCTTGCCACTAGGGCTTACATTTCATCGAGGAATATTTGAAGTGACTTTCCTGATCCACTTAGACGATATTGTACTTCAATAATCTTATCTTATAGCATCCGAATGCAATTCACTTATGTGGGTATTTTAATCCTGTACAATTCATGAAATCCTCTTCAAATCATTACTCAATCGAAGGACAAAACGTCATCCTTTATTTTATTACAATTACACCCTCATTGTACTATCAGGGCAACATTCATCTCTTCTAAATGCCATTAGTCTTAGACCCGTTCGAGTTAATTCATGCTATACTGAGCTTTGTATAACTTAGAGAAACCATTGGCTCTTCTTGTTTTCATGGGCTTAATCTTGAGGACTTATCCATTCTCGTCACCTTCTCACTCGCCCTTTCTCATCCTTACTCCTGTCTTCTAGAACCTTGTCGCTTTATCATACAGTAGCTTGTGACCTACACATATCTATTTATATTACTCGCAACCTTTCAACTTGCTTGCATCATAGATTTCCTTATGTCATTCTGGAACATAAAGCGAGACATCACATTGTCTCTAACTCTTCTTTACTCTCTTGGCTAGATCTCTCGGTACCTTGAAACCATAGTTTGGAAGATATGCCACTGACGACGCTACTATCATTCCTGGATATTGAATCCCCGCGCTTCTAGCCTTCTATCCGAAGCATGGACTATTCTCAACCTTCTGCTTTTGAGTATCTTGTACGTTTTTCTCCTTTGCCTTACTTAACTTAAAATCTCGCATCACATCTTACATCTTTTTCATAACCTCCCTTCCACATAGGTATGATTCACATCCACAACTTGGAGCTTTATTATAATACTACAATCTGGTGGGAGCTTCATACTGACTCTTATGAAGCTGTTACCTTTCTTACTGGCTTTATCATAGAGCTGTTATAGACTATGGCTGTTGTACTATCTCTCTTGAACCTATGATATTAAGGCTGGTCCTGCAATGTTCTCGGTCACTATTTCTATAATTTTCTAGGTCCAATAATCAGACTCCTGGTTTGCTTAGTTGATGCAACTCTTTAGTTTCCTCTTTCCTTTGATCAACCTTCGTGTAGGCTTAAGCTATCTTCTGATCTGCGGCTCATGTTATTAGCTATTACTTTAGTCATTCATGGACACTATAGAATATCCAGGATGTAATCTCTTAACAATTCAATTCTTTGTCTATAACCTGGACTCAATTCTTCCATTTAACTTCCATTGGAGTCTTCTATGGCTGTATGATTGTCAACATATATGTATACTCCAAAATCGCAATTGCATTCATAATGTAACCAACTCTGGATCATTGATCGAATAGTTCATTTCGTTCCTTCTCAACTTTCTTTAAACGTAAGCTATTACTTTTCCTGGTCTTCTACCTCCTTGTTGCGTGCATACTTAGCTTATCTTAGTTCCCACGCATGTCAGAATTTTCGTGCAACTCATATTATCTCGAATATTACTTTTGACTTTACTTCTCCTTCGTTATCCACGGTAGGTGCCACCTTTTTTATAGCGTTCATACAATGTTGTAGTGAGACTATTTTTACATGACCATTTTTTTCCTCCTTCAAGTTACCATGTTTAGGTTGAAGACTTCTTCCTTATTTCCTCAGTTAGTCTTTCGTTGTAGCACTTAGGGAAGACCTTCTAACTCTTGTAAAGTCGCGAGCTTATTACATCTCATACCCGATGGAATTCTTGATGTTTGTACTCACCTATAATTGTCCGTAGTTCTTACCCCCACGCCCTTGTGCTTGTACGGTTGCTTCTGAACTGATATTTTGACTGTCTTCCCAGTGGCACTCTCTTTTATTTCCATAACATTCATACGATACCTTTAACTACCCCAACTCCTATCTAAATATTTCTCAAGTATTACAATGACATTAATGCGAGGCTGAATTCATTATATTGGGTTTTACCATGTTTATCCTACATGATCTGCTGATTCATCTGTAACTTCCTGTTTAGCCATAACTAGGCTCTTCCCGAATAAACTACCAACTACTCGTTGGCCCATTCTCATATCAATATTCCGCTTAATCTTTCTTGGTTTATTTCCTTTGTCTTAACATACCTTTCGCACTGGCTCCTTATTTATCAATAATATCCCAAGCAGGAACCTTTGCTACCTTTCCTTGACATCGTGTTTGCATAATGTTCTAGAATCGTAGCATATCTGTAGTATTTGGATAATTGCAATCACATTTTTATCTCATTCTTCCTTTACCATTCCATAATTACTAGAATCACATAATTCTGATTTAACGCCATATCACTCTATATTCCCCCTTTAGGGGAGTACAAAGACTTTAGAGCTATGACGATTTACCTATAGATGTTTTACATCTTTATCTTTTTTATCTTTTCATATCATCGATGATCCTTACTTTCCTTGCGGTAATCCTTCTATACCAAGGATAAAAAAATTCCTTACTCACGAGGGTGATACTTAGTGTACCTGGCACACACAGTCCCTTAAGCTTAACTTTGCTCACATTGCTTGCTTTAGGGATGCATCTTCCTGAGTGACCTTTCTCTGAATTCCTCGTGAATATTATTCTTTTGTCCAGTCTATTATTGCCGGAACGCAATATGAAATTCTCATGATATCGACCATTATAAAATCACTTAGTCCCTAATTCATGTTTAGTTTATCTTGTTCACCAGCCCATACTGATATCTATTATTCTGGGGTCTAACTTTTCCTTTCGGTAGTTGTATTGTAGTCACAAACTTATTTCTTGAAGTGAGGATATGACTTTATGGACTATACCCTTTTGTTTCCTCAAGGCCTGCCACCTCTCGTCTTTTCCTTCACTTGACTATAGACTCTGTAATACTATCATCTTTTTGGCCTACCATTGTCATCCATGTATCACATCTTACTCTTAATGCTTCATTGGCTCTCTTCTTATTTCCTGCTAATATTTCTGTCTATCACCTTATTCTGAAAAATCCAACAAGATATTCTTTTGCTTTTTTCTCCCCTTGATTCATCCATCGGCTCTTCGGGTTGCTCAACGTCCTCGCTCTACTAGGGACGAGAGTCACACTAAGGTAATATTTATCCCTTCCATGCTTTCACTGCCTATCTTCTGAATTGTTTTTTTTTTATCATTCTAGTATGTGTATCTAATTGTAATATTCTAGAGGGCACCATATGGGTTTCTCACAAGAAGATCTATTAGCACATTTGTAATATCCTTCAGAAATGTCAACTAACACAAAAAATCCATTCATCATTTTGGGTTACTCTAACCCCAGTCAGATCTTGATGTTCCGTCCTTTTCTTAAACTACACCTGTTAGCCCCCATAGGGCATAACTGAGATGGGTGCGGCCAATTGCACATACCTCTATTACTGTTGAATATAATTCAAAAAAGTTTATAGTCCTCTGGCTGAATTATAAACACTGTTAACCTTCATTAACTGGGCGCCTCGTACCCTTCTTCATCTTGCTTCTTTTGCTTATTGAAACTTGTATTTATCTTCTGAATCTCTCATTACCTTTCACCATATGGGTGGATAGATATTATTACCTTAAGACTCCTTATCAAGAAGCTTACACGTCTTAGTACACACATGTCCTGCCGAATACCTCATATTTATCCATTATAAGCATGATGCAAAAATCGAGTCCCTCTGACTCAATTCTTCCAGCTCTATATCTCTTACCAACCGTCTTTCTGGACGTAGGAATCTTCTATTATGAATAAGATAGAGCTTAGGAAATCGAGTTCTTACAACTGAGCTCTACCACACGATCTAGAGTAAAAAGAAATAATGACAGTCCTAAATGCCCTGTAGCCTCATGCTTATAAGTGTGGTGCAAGACACACCCATAAACAAGAATCTACTACACAACTTGTAGACTCCCTAGGACATAACTGCTCTGATCACTTTTGTCACAACCCAAACCGATGGACCGCGACGGGCACCCAATACCTTAATCAACCGAATACCAACATAACGTATCTTTTTGTATAATACTATTATAGATAACTGAGATGGAGAGGCTGCCGTGAAATAGGTAGAATACTACATGTAGTACCAACTTATACATAAAACATATGGGCCTCTAAGACCAAAATAACCACCCGTACACTGAACATAGACCGACAAGGCCATACAATCTTTTACGTACATGAAATATGTCTACAAGCCTCTAAGGATACATAATTGCATAAAGGTCGGGACACAGCCCCGCCATACCAAACAATACATATCTAAATCGTACTGACCGAACAAGCAACTCCGGACCAAATAGAGTGCACCAACATCTTCTGCTGAATTATCGCCTACTTGGAGGACTCTCGACTTGTCTATTGAAACCTGCGGGCATGAATCACAACGTCCTCAGGCAAAAGGGACGTCAGTACGAATAATGTACTGAGTATGTAAGGCACATAGATAAGTACATAAAAGACATGGAAGAAATATATAGTACATGACTCAACCTGTAAGTCTGGATAATTCTGTAAATCATGAAATAATTATAGTGTCATGCATATGCGTATGAATGTCATGTCGTGCATAGGTACGTGTTTCATAACATCATCAAGCCTCTAAGGGCATCCCATCATATCATCTTGGCCACTGTGGGCAAAATCATCAGCGTATACTAGCTGATCAGGTGGTGGTGCGTATATAACGCCATAACATTTCCCATATCCCATATACATACATACATACATACTTACTTACATACATACATACATATATATATATATATATATATATATATATATATATATATATATATATAACGCCATCTGGTCAAGGGTTGATGGTGCATGTATAAATGCATGCAATGCATATGAAATACGTTAAAATCTCTCAGTACGTCATAAGGCCATTATGCCTCTGATTAATATCATGAAATAAACTTTACCAACTTACATATTTTTGAGACCCATGAACAGTGATAAAATAGTATGACACATGGAGAATCAAGAACATAAGCATCTCTAGTATTTCTATGAATAGAGTCATTTATGGAATTTGTGCATTTGCTCGTTTCGTTCGGATCGTATAGATCATGACAAAAAGAAAGGAGTAATAGATTTAACATACCTGGAGTAGGAAAAAAATCAGTATGATATTCTTGAAAAAGGTCTCACCATACTTTTTTAGAATCGCAAAATTTCACGTTGCTTAAGGTGATGAGTAACCTCGTTGGAATTTTTATTTAAAAAAATCTTGAGGAAATCCCGTTGGATTGATGTTGCTGGCGTTAGAATCCTTGTAGGATTTATTGAAGATTTTATGAATTCCCTTCCTACATTCTCAGATCTGTTTGCAACCTTTGTAATAGGAAGAACACTAATAGATCACTTACTTGCATATCTCAAATTACATAAAAAAGCTACTCACTTTTAATACACTTTATACACCTTACTATCATGTCCATGTTGTAACTTGTATGGTACTAGTCCATAAATACCGATTATTTTAGCTCGGGCCGTATTTTATCCCAAAATGTCAAACTTCGACGAAATTTATTTTCTTTAATTTGGTTACCCTCTCACCTCCACGAATTTACTCATCACTTGTTTGAAATAACATAATACTTATAATTTCCAAATAATCTTGTCCTTGAACTGATGTCAATTATCTTACGACAAATCCAACATACAATACTACATGGTGTATCATCATTGTAATTAATACTGCGGAGCATAACATCATCGTAATGTAATATGCGAGGCGTAACATCATCGTAATATAATACTGCGAGGTGTAATATCATCGTAATATAATATTGCGGGGCACAACATCATCGTAATATAATACTGCAAGGCGTAACATCATCATAATATAATATTGTGGGGAATACTATAAACACAATCAGTGATCTGAAGATATATCTCCTGACCGAAAAGATTTCAAATTGATAGGGATATGGACTCCTTATTCAGTAAGTACATAATCAAGATAGAAGAGGATCTAGGGAGTTGAGATCAACTATAACTCTTACACCAAGGAAGAGTTGCATCCGAATTGGAAGAGTTGCATCCGAATTCTAGTATATCTCCTTTTCAACTGATCCTATATATTGTCAAGTTTTCTTATTGAACAGGCGCACACACACATAGAAGCAAAACAATAATTGAGAACAAAATTACCAAAGAAGTTTTATCAGCAGTTCGTGTGAGAATTTCCTGTGCAATTCTGAAGCCACTTGAACCAGCTAGAAGAACCAGTTCCATCTATTGTCTTTTAGTTTAGTTTATTTGTAGTAGGTGATTACAAAGTGTATATTTTAGCTTTATCTAGAAGCATCTGTAATAGGTACTGAGTATTCAAGTTAGAGTTAACTTGAAGGTTGTCGCAAATAGCTAGAGGCTAGTTTGCCACAAGGGGATTAGAGTTAGTCCTTAGGTTTACAAAAGAGTTTATTTTGTAAATGTTGTTTGGCTCATTGATTTAGTGAAGAGTTTGGGAAAATCCTACTGGGAAGTAGGTCGTGGTTTTTTCACCTTTTGAGCCAGGTGTTTTCCACGTAAAATTGTTGTGTTCCTTTATTTTCTGCAATTATTATTCTGCAAACTGTAGGAGTTGGAACACATAGAAGAACCTGATCCTTCTATAACTACTGCATGCGAAAATTGGTCACCACACAAATCACCCTCCTTCTTGTGTGGTATTGACATAGATAAATAAAAGACCTTCCTCAGGCTTGATCTTCCTAGCTTCATCAATCAGGTTCCCTAATTCGCGCATGACCAATAGCAGGTATACCCTTGCTAGATGCACTCCTTCGCTTCCTTCCACATTCTAGCAGTCGGTGACTCTCTTTATCGTCTTTTCCTCCAACTCCATCAGACCCTGCTCCAGATATTCCACCTTTTTTAGACGTGATAGCCAATTCCCTCTATTCATTGATTAATCTCTTGTCTGTCTCATGTATCTCCAGATGCTCGGCCTCGGAGTCATGAATCCTTTTGCGTAATTTTTTGTATTTCACTTGGGCTTCAGCATCTTCGTCTATGACCTTGTTTCCCCGACCAATCTTGGCTCAACTATCCCTGCTAGGCTGTACTCCAGCCATGCAAGGTAAAAGTGTACATGTCCTGCGTGATATCTGTCTGGCTCGATGGTGTCATTTTTTACAATAATCTTTGAGTGCCACATATCCTGAGCTTGACACTTGTAGGGGATGTCGTCATCCTGAAAATTTACCAGGTAACGACTCATTTTTGCAACCCGCGGTATGATCTGCTTCCTGCCTGCTTGTCTCAAAACCCTGATGGGAACATAAGGTTATATTCCCCTTAACCCGATCAACACCAAGTGCGGAGCGTCCCTAGACCTGATAATGAACTCGTCAGTGGGGAACCTTTCAAACATCAATTGGACCTGATCCTCAGTCAAATTGTCAAAAAACTGCACCAACTCTGTAGCACTTTCTGGTTGAGCAAACCTGCCTGGGATGTAAGTCATTCTCTTAGGGTGATGTAAGGCTATGTGATCATTCCACGCCTTTCGTGAAAACTCTTGACGATATTGACCCTTTTGGAGATGCTCCAATAACCAAAGTTGTAGCAGCAAATTGCAACCTTCGAAGTGTTTGAACCCCTTCTGACAACGGTCCAAAGCCCGGTACATGTCAGCTATGATCATAGGGACAATAGTGTATGTTTTCCCCTCAATTCCCTCCATTAAAGTATTGGCTACCATAGCGAGTCTGGTGTGAATTATGTCCCCTTGCATTGGGAACACCATCATGCCCAGGAAGCAGACAATAAACACAAAAACCCTGCGGTGAATATGACCCAAGGAAGTGATAGAGAACTCATCGTGGAAAATACGGCAGGACTTTCTATGATAGTATCTTTCATATAGGTAGTCAAAGGGTACATAAGACTTCTTTAATCACTCCAAATCGTCGTTCTTTTTTAGACCCATCATCTTCAGAAATCCCTTAGCGGTGCAATTTTTCAGCACCAATAAACCAGGACTATCCCAGCGGACAACTTGAGGGGGAAAGGCACGAAACTGTCGACTGCACCGCTGATCGACTAGTTTTACCACAAATAAGCCTTTCCGAATTTAAAGGGTGATATATAGGAAGGGCGAAAACACTCATCAAGCATTGCTATAGGATTGATTACGCACGAGTGAAGTATGATGTTGAGCATGATTTATGCAGCAGTAAATAGCACGTTGTCACGTATTCGCACATTAAAAATGATAAATGCGGTCTTTAATAATTGAAAGACATTTAAGAAAGAAAAGCAAGGAAACAAGTCTGCTTCTGCAGTAAAGGAAATCATAAATGCTTAAAAAAATAGGCAATTAAATCAAGATAAAGGTAAAAGGGAAAGGGCCCGCACGTATTAACAGAATAAAGCATGCTTAAGACTAATTCACAAAAGCAAGTTTTTCATGGTAAGAGCCTAATTATCCCCAGCAGAGTGGTCATGCTATCATGCCCCCTTTTCCCTCACGGAGTCCGGGTTTCGACATTTTGGGATAACTCATTTCCTTTTATGACAGGGTATGGGATTTGAAGAATTGCCTCCTAACGGATTAAGATGCGTTAGGGCACCTAAAGCAAATAACTCATAAACCGATTTACATCACCAGGGATTGGGTAAGGGCTCAAAATTACATTGAGGGGGAGGTGTTAGGAACCCGTCGAGGTCCACAACGGTGGGTCCCGGCAAAACTCAATTTAAACAAATTCGTCTTTAAAGGGAAAATAAAACACTTTTAAAAAAACAAATAGAGATTACTTTAAAACGGGAATAAAGGGGTCCTAAGTTTATTAGCCTATAGGATCATTTCTATGCAATACTCGGTAACCTTCCCCAAATTAGGGTATGATGTTCTAATTCTCAATACCATAAATGACGGGGGGGAGGGTGATTTGTGTGGTGTCCAATTTTCGCGTGCACTAGTTATAGACAGACCAGGTTCTTCTATGTGTTCCAACCTCTACTGTTTGCGGAATAATAAATACGGAAAATGAAGAACACAGAGATTTTTACGTGGAAAACACCTGGCTCAAAGGTGAAAAACCACGACCTATCTCCTAGTAGGATTTTCCCAAACCCTTTTACTAAATCAGTGAGCCAAACAACATTTACAAAAGATCTTTTGTAAACCTAGGATTACCTATAATCCCTTTGTGGCAAACTAGCCTCTAGCTATTTGCGACATACTCCAAGTTAGTTATAACTTGAAAACACACAGTACCTATTACAGACGCTTCTAGATAAAGTTGAATGGTACAAGTTGAAATCAACTACTACAAGTAACTAGACTAAAAGACAACAGTTGGAACTGGTTCTTCTATCTGGTTCAAGTAGCTTCAGAGTCGCACACTTAACTCTCGCACGAACTGCTTGCAAAATTGCCTTGCTAATTTTGCTCTCAATTCTTGCTTAACTTCTGCTGTTGTGCATACCTGTGAAACTAAGAACAATCTGCAATATATAGGATTAGTAGACGAGAGATGTTCTAGAGTGCTAATGCTACTCTTCCTTGGTGGAAGAGTTCTAGTTAATCTCAACTCCTCGAATCCTTCCTTATCTATGATTCTGTTCTTACTGAATAAGGAGTCCTTCTCCTTATTATTTTGCAACATTTTTGATCAAGAGATATCTCTTTATTTCGTCTATCTCCTACATGTGCACCTTACATGCCTTAACTCTGCATGTGTCTATGTCTCCAGTGATGGAGCTGGTTCATCTTTGAGTTCCTTTGTCAATCTTCAAAACCATTCAATTTATTGGGCCAACAAATTCCCCCTTTTTTATGATGACAAACTCTGTGCTTAGGCCTGTAACGAACTTAATCCAACATTAACACATTCTTGGAGTATTGAGCATTTATTATAAAAGAACCAGGTTCATTAGGTTATAAATATCACATGTTCAGAATAGCACATAACCATTTTCCCCCCTTTTGGCATCATCTAAAAGTTGCAAATTTAAGAAAGTCCCAGATATTTAAGAATTACTCATGGCCACTAGGGCAACTGCAAGTGCAATCATTGATTAATCATCAATAGTAAACCAAAAATGCAATCTATCAAATAAAATGAAACAAGATTAAGAGCAAAAGAAGCAAAATTCATTTATACAAGTATTGTTCAACCACAATCAACAAGAAGAAATAAAAACAGTTAACATCATGAGCAAACGAAACAAGAAAAATCCCTAATCTGGGTCACTGAAAGTCGAAGACTGGCTGGACTACTAAGGCTGGGAATGGGTGGAGGCTGGGGTTTTAGCTTGGAGAAGGGATATCATATCCTTAAGAATCCCCTCATTCTTCTCCTTTTCTTTGGCAAGCTCAGTTTTGAGAGCATCCCTCTCATGTTCAACCTCAGCCAGACGATTTTCCAGCCTAAGTATTTCTGCATCCTTAGCCCCACCCTCCTGCACAAGTGCTCTGACTTTGCTGTTCACCGGTGTCTTCCTGGATGAACCAGGTTCATTGTCAGGAACATTGGCAACATACTCACAGGCCAGAAGAGTATTTTTGCCAAAGTGATCCTTGACTGTGGCCATCTCTACCTTCTTCAGAGGCACCTTGTTTTGAGCAAGTACAGTTGTGAGGATGAAGCCATAAGGAACGGCATGAGCCTTGGAACCGTTTACCACCATGTCCAAGAGCTGAATGATGAAGTAAGGCCAGTTGATCTTCTTTCCATTGTCCAGGAACTCCATGAGAACTAAATCCATGTAGTTGGCTATGTTCCTTCTCTCCTACCTTGGCAGTACACACTTGTTAATGAACTCAAACACCACCTTGTGAGGGGGATTCATCTCACTTTTCTAGACAACTCTTGGTTCAACCCCCTCTTCATTGTCATAGAACCTTCTGGTGATTTGCAGAGCAGTAGGAAGAGCATATAAGCTGGGCCATCTCTTCCTGGTGTAATCATCATATCCTTCAGACGGGATCCCAAACACTTCTTCCAATTCTATGGCATCAAATGAAATTTTGGTCCCCTTCACTTGGCTAGAGACCCTGTCGTCCTTGATTACAACATTGGCCATGAACTCGACTATGTCACTTCTGGACAGCCTCCCATCTAGATGAAGAACCATGTCCTTCCAGCCATGCACCTCCAGCTTATCCATCAGATAGACCATGCCATATTCCTCCAAATCTTTCAGCAATCTCCCCTTCAAAATTGTGCGCTTCCCAAACTTAGTCAAATTGTCCTGCTCTCCAGCAGACTCATCTTCTTCTTCAGCACTCCAATCCTCCTCTTCATCAATTTGAACTTTCTTTTACTTTACTATAGACCTGGTTCTCTTGGCTAAAGTTGAGGGTGCAGGAGACACAGATGCATACTTCTTTGAAGAAGTCTTGGCTTTCTTTGGTTTGGGGGTCTGAACCTCAACTTCTGCCTTTTGATCATCTTGATGGACCAGGTCCATCTCCTCAATCTCAACAGCATCTACAGGCTCAACAATTTTCTCATTTCCCTTCTCAACTCTTTTTCTCTTACTTTCCTTCAAAGCCTTTTGTAACTCCTCCTCACTCTGCCTAAGTGCACTTCTTGTGGTTCTTCCTCTATGAAGAGGAGTTTCAGAACCAGCAGATGGAGTGACTTTTCTCTTCTTACTTACTCCTGCAGTTTCAGACTCCTTAGCCTTTGGAGTTCTTTTCTTCTTTGGTTTATAACTCTCTCCTAACTTCTTCATAAGATCTACCAAGGTCTCCCCAATGGATGAACCAGGTTCATTTGTAAATTTTCCTAGATTTACTAATCCCTCAGCCGCTTCTCTTGATTCATTCCCCCCTAACTTCTTGGCTCCCTCTTCTATTACTACTGTTTCAGTACCACAAATAGACAATCTAGTAGTTTGTTCCCCTGTTGCCCTTGCTTCACTCCGACTTCCCTCTCTCTCTCTCTCTATTTCTTTCCCAATTTTATTTTTACCACCTCTTCGTCTTAATTCTGGCAACTCCACATTTTTCACAGACCCAACCAACACAAACCTATTTTGTAAGTTCTCCGCTATTTCAGACACATTCTCAGAAGTGGTATTTGGTACAAATGATACCTGTTCAGAATAAGATGATCCTGCTGCTTCCTCAGTAGCTGATTAAAATGAATCACTGAAACTGTCTGATTCTTGAACCTGACTGGCTTGTAACTTGGCATTCAATTTTCTGGCAAGAGAACCTGTAGCCACTATTTTTCTGGCGAGCAATTTAACCCGTCTTTTCTGGGTTCCGGACTAGGGTTAGGTTGAGGAATAATGGAACTAGGTTGAGACGGAGTAGGACTTGGCGGTGGAGGTGTGGAAGAGGTCGAAGATGGAGTAAGAGGTGGTGGAGAACCAGGGTTGTCCGAAGGATTTGTCATTTCTGATTTAAGATGGAAGAAGAAGATTATGAGTTGAAGAAGAAAGGAGGATTAAAATCAATGTTTTGGAGTAGAGATATGAAAGGGTTTCGACGGTTATGTCTTAGTGAATGATGAGTTAGAGAAGTGATGATGATGGGGTTCTAAATGTGATTGATAATTAATATATAGCGGGAGTATTTTGGGTCAACAAGAAGTCTAATCAATTCTGTAAGTGTCAGGTAGAGATGACAGTTACAACTCCTCTATTTTCTAGGCTTTTAATTTGATGGGATTCTAAGAAGTGACAGAACTGGTTCAAAATTAGGATAAAGACTAGATTTTGAAAATATCTAGTTTTAGGTAGAGTTCTGCTCATGAATAACTATTACTATTTCAAAATGTGTATGGTGGATAACAGATACCTCGCCTTTCAGATGAACGAGCACTGATGAACCAGGTTCATCATGTAAGGGACCTCTTGATCAAGCCTCAACTTTCAACAATAGGAAAAACATAACTAATAACCAATGAGTCATTTCAAAACATGGCAAGAGAGTATGCTATTTACAGCATGAGACTGAGCAATGATTAATCTGATTATTTACACAAATTTCAGAATTTCTAGCCAATTTTTTTTCATTTTTTTTTCATGTACATTACGAACTGATTCAATTGGG
The DNA here is from genome assembly GCA_005239505.1 of Nicotiana paniculata. Classification (NCBI taxonomy): domain Eukaryota; kingdom Viridiplantae; phylum Streptophyta; class Magnoliopsida; order Solanales; family Solanaceae; genus Nicotiana; species Nicotiana paniculata. Next base: position 20,505 of record MDKI01098120.1, on the reverse strand, counting down.
TGATATTAATCATACCTAACTCTAACTTGTTCCTTTCAAAATGCTCTCTACTTAGTGCTTTTGTAAAGATGTCAGCAATCTGTTTATCAGTAGCACAAAATTCAATAGAGATCAATCCTTTCTAATAATTATCCTTTAAAAAATGATGTCTAACATCTATGTGCTTAGTCCTTTTATGATGAACGAGGTTATTTGTCATAATTATAGCACTGGTGTTATCATAAAAGATAGGGATGCATCCAACATCGATTCCAAAATCTAGCAGTTGTTGTTTAATCCACAATAATTGAGAACAACATGAAGCTGCAGCCACATACTCAGCCTCAACAGTAGATAGAGCTACAAAATTCTGCTTTTTAGTGGCCCAAGACACAAGACATGAGCCCAAAAAATGTGTCATACATGAGGTGCTCTTTCTATCCACTAGAAAACTTGCATAATCAGCATCAACATATCCCACAAGATTAAAGTTACTACCTTTTGGATACCAAAGACATAGATCAGTGGTGCCTTTTAACTATCTCCAGATTCTCTTCACTGCAGTTAGGTGGATTTTTTTGGATTAGCCTGAAATCTTGCACAAAGTCCTGCACTGAAAATAATGTCAGGTCTACTAGCAGTGAGATACAACATTGAACCAATCATTCCCCTATACAACTTTTGATCAACATATGAACCAAGTTCATCTACATCTAGTTTTGTGGCTGTTGCAATATGAGTGTCGATTTCTTTGGAATCTTCCATTTTAAACCTTTTAAGCAACTCTATCACATACTTTTGCTGATGGATCATTGTTCCATTTGATTTTTGTTTAATTTGTAAGCCTAGAAAGAAATTAAGCTCACCCATCATGCTAATTTCAAATTCATTTCCCATTAGTTTAGCAAATTCTTTACTTAGCTTTTCAGTGGTTGCTCCAAAGATTATGTCATCTACATATATCTGAACTGCCAAAAGATCTTTACCTTTTTCCTTTAAGAATAAAGTACTATCAATTTTACCTCTCTTGTAGTCATGCTCAAGCAAGAATTTTGATAACCTTTCATACCATGCTCTGGGGGCTTTCTTGAGTCCATACAGTGCTTTGTCGAGTTTATATACATGATCAGGATTCTCCTTGTTCTCAAACCCCGGAGGTTGCTTGAAAAACACTTCTTCCTTTAGATAGCCATTTAGGAAGGCACTCTTGACATCCATATGGTGAAGGGTGAATTCTATGTAAGAAGCAAAGGTTATGAGGAGTCTTATTGCCTCCAGCCTTGCCACTGGAGCAAAGGTTTCATCATAGTCTATGCCTTCCTCCTGGCTGTATCCTTGAACCACCAATCTTGCCTTGTTTCTTGTAACCGTTCCATTTTCATCAAGTTTGTTTCTAAAGACCCATTTTGTGCCAATTACTGATTTATCCAAGGGTCTTGGTACCAGATGCCAAACTTGACTTCTTTCAAATTGGTTGAGTTCATCTTGCATTTCATTCACCCAGTCTGCATCCTACAAAGCCTCAACAACATTTTTAGGTTCAATAAGAGATAGGAAAGCATCAAAAGCACACATATTCTTCAAAAAGGATCTGGTTTTGATTCCAGAGGTTGGATCAGTGATAATGTTCTCAATAGGGTGAGAACTTTGATATCGGCATGGTTTCACAACCAACTGGTTACTCCTTGAAGTTCCTTCAGTGCCTTGTTGTTGTGGAACAGGATCAGGTACAGGTTCCAATGAGGTTTGGAAATTAATTTGTTCAGTTCCCCATGTCATGTTTCCAGGGAGGGATGAACCTATTCCATCACCTGTTCCTTCCTCCAGTGTTGCTCCAGTTTGGACTGAGTTTCTCACCAGCCCAATTTCTTCATCCTTTTATTCCTGTCTCTCATAAAGAATGTTAATTTCATCAAAAACTACATGTACACTTTCTTCAACACACATAGTTCTTTTGTTATAGACTTTATAAGCCTTACTATGTGAAGAATACTCCCTCATCACTTTTGGGATCAAACTTACCTAGGGAGTCTTTACCATTGTTGTGCACAAAGAACTTGCAACCAAAAGCCCTAAGGTGGGATATACTGGGATTTCTCCCTTTAAGTAACTCATAGGGAGTCTTCTCTACAAGTGGTCTAGTCATGCACCTATTTATGATATAACATGCAGTATTAATAGTTTCTGCCCAGAAGCTATGAGGTAGTTTACTAGAAAGAAGCATAGTCCTAGTAATATATTCAAGTGTCCTATTCTTTATTTCAACCACTCCATTTTGTTGTGGAGTTATAGGGGCAGAAAAGTTGTGATATATGCCATGCTCATCACAAAATTCAGCAAATTTAGCATTTTAAAATTCAGTGCCATGATCAGACCTAATTGATGTAAGTTGCTTTCCTAATTGTTTTTGAATTTTTCTAACAAAGGAAGTAAACATGTCGAATGCCTTATCTTTAGATGTTAGAAACAATGTCCAGGTAAATCTAGAATAGTCATCAACAAGCACCATCACATATCTCGTACCGCCTCTGCTTAAGGTTCTCATAGGACCACAAAGATCCATATGGACCAGTTCCATCGATCTGGTTGTACTTACCACTTTCTTGCTTTTGGAAGAGGATCTTACCTACTTCCCCCTTGCACAAGCCTCACAGACTTTGTCTTCCTTGAACTTAATGTTAGGCAGATCTATCACTAAGTCCTTGGAGACTAGTTTGTTAAGTTGACTCAGACTTGCATGTCCAAGTCTCTTATGCCAAATGAGGGTATCACTGTCCAGCACACTTAAGCATGTTAATTCATTTTGTGAAAGTGTGGCCAGATCTATGATGTATATATTTTTTACAGTTTTTCCCTGCAAAACAATCTTGTCAGTGATAAGATTTATAACAAAACATTTTGTAGAGGTGAATGCTACCAAGTTACCTCTGTCACACAGTTGTCACACACTGATTAGGCTATATTTAGTGTCACGACCCAAATCCGAATCTAGGTCGCGAAGGCGCCCAACGTCGATGTTAGGCTAGCCAACCTTATTAGTCTAGTGTGTACCATTAAATTTTACCAAATTTTTATTAAAAATACTTGAGTTCTTGTCGCGAGCATGAGAAAAAGAATTTGAAGCATTTAAGACAATTTAACTGAAATGACCAAAAGTTAAGTTTTTAAATAGATACATGCCCAAAAGAATAGTCTACCAATGTGTGTGCCAGGAGCTGGTGTCACAATTATACATGCATCTAGTAGAAGGAATCAAAAGAATACATCTATCCTACTGTCTGAGAGGATATAGACAGAATAACAAAAGAAAAAGGAAAGACTCCAGCATGCTGCTGAACGACATCAAGGAAAATAACTCACCGTGGAATCCTTACATCTCGAGGAGTTAAGAACGTACTCTAGGCTGACAACCAGATGAACCCGCCTCAGAACCTGTACAATTAAGTACAGAAGCGTAGCATGAGTACATAAACATTATGTACCCAGTAAGTATCCAGTCTAATCTCGAAGAAATAGTGACGAGAGGTTGACTTGACACTTACTAGGTCCAAAACAATTTATCCAAATATAAGTCTAAGCATGAATATCAAAGATGAACATCAATAAGGACAAGAATAACAATCTATCCACAGATACATTTATGAGACAACTCTTATCAAACCGATTACTCATTTATTATTTTGGGTCCTTCTTAACGTTTTAGCAATCACAAGAAAATACCAAGCAATTAACATGTGCATAGTATGCCGAGGACGTACGGCCCGATCCAACAGAAAAATAAATGTGCACTATCGGAGGGTCGAACGACGCGAACCATAGATGCATCTATTTTTCCGCTCACGAATCATACGTGCGACACGGTAAATTTACAAATAATAGAGTTACCCCACTCGCAAATCATACATGCGACACAAGTGCTCATAGATACGCACATTCAAATAGTCAATCGATAATTTATCAGTAAACACTTATCCGAAGAAAAGTAAATTCCCTTATCACGGTTCATAAAAAGGAAGCAAAGTCTCACTTATTTAGCATTAATATACAAATTTGATGTGACTTAAGCAATTTAAAGTATCGATAAAGTTGCAAATAATCCAAGTATAGCATGCTTTCGGGTCCTAGACTACCCGGACTTAAGTACAATAGTAGCTACGCACGGACCCTCATCACCTCGTGCGTACGTAGCCCCCACAAATAGTATCACATAATAACTTATTTCACATATGGGGACAATTCCCTCTTACAAGGTTAGAAAGAAGACTTTCCTCGTATCAAGCCTACTTCCCGATTCAAGAAAGCGCTCAAACCTCCAAATTTGACGCCCAACAACCCTAATCTAGCCAAACATTAAATAAACTAGTCAATATATGCTTGAAAGTTCATAATTCTACCATTTAAGTGATTACCCCAGCTAATTTGTAAGATTCTTAAAATTCACCCTCAGGCCCACATGCTCGGATTTCGGAAATTCTTAATGAAAGTTGTTACCCATAACCTAAGGAATAATAATATATGGTTTTTACTAGATTCCATAACAAATTTCGTGATTAAATCCCATTTTATTCAAAACCCTAGGTTTCACCCTAAACCCATAATTTTCACTAATCTTTGTGTGTTAATCTACCCAAAAAACTAAGTAATAAACTCGCACTAAGTAGGAAATACATTACCTCAAGGTGCTAAGTCGAAATCTCTATTTTTCGGAGCTCCTAAATCGCGCAAGGTGTGATAAATGCTCTCAAATAAGCCTAAGTCCCGATTTAAAACTACCTCACTGCCTTCAGTCATTCCGCATCTGCGGCGTGTGGACCGCATCTACGAACCGGTGTCCACATCTGCGGAAAGAGGAGGGGCTGTCCTGGATCGCACCTGCGAAAGGATTCCTGCACCTACGGATCCGCTTCTGCGAGGAAGGGTCCGCACCTGCGGATTCTGGGTACCCCCCTTGATGGCCGCAGCTAGGAGGCTTCGACCGCACCTGCGGTCTCGCACCTGCGGCTGTCCAGTCGCAGGTGCGGTCGGACCAGCATTTCTCGTTGAGCTGGGACTCGCCTCACGCGACGTCTGAAAGGCATTCGGGTCCCCCTGGAGCCACGCTCGAATACACCAACAAGTTCTAAATCATAAAACGGACTCACTCGTACCTACGGAATGCCCGAAACAACATTAAATCTAAGAATCGTACCCCAAAACCAACTAACTTAACTTAATAACTTTAAGTTCTTGGATTCACTTCCAATACGCCAAAACGTACCTATACTACACAGAATGACACAAAATTTTGTGAGCAAGTCATAAATGATACTACAGAACTATTCCCAGTCTCGAAATTCCGTTCGGACCTCGATGACACCAAAACACATTCCAAACCTCAATCTTTGAACTTCAAGAATCATATTTCACTATTGGGGCCGAAACGCCCCCGAGTCATCCAAAACCCGTTCCGAACATACGCCCAAGTCCGAAATCATCATGCGAACCTATAGGAACCTTCAAACCCCTATTCCGAGGTCGTTTACTAAAAATGTTGACCAAAGTCAAACTTGGACTTTAAGGCCAACCTTAAGGAATTAAGTGTTCCAATTCCAACCCAAACTCTTCCAATTCCCGAACCAACTAACCCCGTAAGTCATAAATCAATAAAAGCAAGTACAAGAAGTCTTATTTAGCGGCACGGGGTTCTAGAAAGTAAAACGACTGGTTGGGTCGTTACATTCTCCACCTCTTAAATAAACGTTCGTCCTCGAACAGGTCTAGAATCATACCTGAAGTGCTGAATAAGTGAGGATATCTGCTACGCATGTCCTCCTCGGACTCCCAAGTCGCCTCCTCGACTGGTTGGCCCCTCCACTGGACCCTCACGGCAGAAAGCCTCTTGGACCTCAACTGACGCTCCTGCCTATCAATAATAGCAATGGGCTTCTCCTCGTAGCCCAACCTCTGGTCTAGCTGAATGGTACTGAAGTCTAACACATGAGACAAGTCGACGTTGTACCTCTAGAGCATAGATACGTGAAAAACTGGGTGAACACCTGATAAGCTGGGAGGTAGAGAAAGCTCATAAGAAACCTCCCCAACTCACCCCAACATCTCGAATGGGCCTATAAACCTTAGGCTCAACTTGCCCTTCTTCTCGAACCTCATAATACCCTTCATCGGCGAGACTTTCAAGAGAACATTCTCGCCGACCATGAATGATACATCACGCGCCTTCTGATCCGCGTAACTCTTTTGCCTGGACTGTGTCGTGCGAAGCCTATCCTGAATCAACTTCACCTTATCCAAGGCATCCTTTACCAAGTCAGTTCCATATAGCTTAGCCTCTCCAGGCTCAAACCATCTGATGGAGAACGACATCGCCGACCATATAGAGCCTCAAATGGGGCCATCTCAATGCTGGACTGATAGCTGTTGTTGTACGCAAACTCGACTAAGGAAAAGAACTGGTCCCACTGCCCTCCAAAGTCAATCACACATGCCCTGAGCATGTCCTCCAATATCTGGACTGTCCGCTCCGGCTGCCCGTCGGTCTGTGGATGAAATGTTGTGCTGAGCTCTACACGGGTACCTAACTCACTCTGTACGGCTCTCTAGAAATGCGAGGTGAATTGAGGACCTCTATCTGATATGATGGATACAGGCACAACGTGCAACCGGACTATCTCCCGAATGTAGATCTGATCCAACCTCTCTGAAGTATAAGTAGTGGCCACTAGAGCGAAGTGTGCTGACTTGGTCAACCTGTCTACAATAACCCACACCGCATCAAACTTCTGCAGGGTCCGCAGCAACCCGACTACAAAGTCTATAGTGATGTGCTCCCATTCCCACTCATGTATAGGCATCTGCTGGAGTAGGCCTCCGGGCCTCTGGTGCTCATACTTAACCTGTTGGCAATTTAGACATATAGCCACATACTCCACTATGTATTTCTTTATCCGCCGCCACCAGTAGTGCTGCCTCAGGTAACGATACATCTTCGTGGCACCTGGATGAATAGAATACCGTGAACTGTGTGCCTCCTCTAGAATCCTCTCCCTCAGGCCATCAACATTAGGAACACAGAGGCGACCCTGAAGTAGTAGGACACCATCCTCGCCTATAGAAACCTCCTTGGTACCACCCTGTAGTACCGTCTCTCTGAGAACTGCCAAGTGCGGATCATCGAACTACCGAGCCTTGATCTACCCCAATAATAAAGACTAAGCAACAACACATGCAAGAACTCGGGTTGGCTCTGAAAGGTCCAGCCTCACAAGTCTATTAGCCAAGGACTGAATGTCAAGAGCTAGTGGCCTCTCCTCCGCTGAAATGAATGCCAAGCTACCCATACTCTTCGCCTTCCTGCTTAAGGCGTCTGCAACCACATTCGCCTTGCTGGGATGATAAAGAATGATGATGTCATAGTCCTTCAATAACTCAATCCACCTACACTATCTCAAACTAAGGTCCCTTTGCTTGAACAGGTGCTGCAAGCTGCGGTGTTCTGTATAAACCTCACAAGACACTCCATACAAGTAATGCCTCCAAATTTTAAGAGCATAAACAATCGCTGCTAACTCCAAATCGTGCACGTGGTAGTTCTTCTCATGGATCTTCAACTGTGGGAAGCATATGCAATAACTCGTCCTTCCTGCATCAATATGAATCCTAAGCCAATGCGTGAAGCATCGCAATAAACTATATACATCTCTGAACCGGAAGGCAACACTAGAACTGGTGTTGTAGTCAATGTTGCCTTGAGCTTCTGAAATCTCGCCTCGCACTCATCAGACCATCGGAACGGGGCACCTTTTTGGGTCAATCTAGTCAGAGTGTCTGCAATGGATGAAAAACCTATACAAACCAACGATAATAACTTGCCAATCCCAGAAAACTCCTGATCTCGGTCGCTGAAGTAGGACGTGGCCAACTCTGAACTGCTTCAATCTTCTTAGGATCCACCTTGATACCCTCTCCGGACACCACATGTCCCAAGAATGCTATAGAATCTAACCAAAACTCACACTTGGAGAACTTAGCATACAAATTTTATTGCGGCAAGGTCTGGAGCACTACTCTCAAATGCTGCTCGTGCTCCCCCAGGCTACTTGAGTAGATCAAGATGTCATCAATGAAGACAATGAAAAAAGAATCGATATAAGTCTTGAACACCCTCTTCATCAAATCCATGAAGGCGGCTGGGGCATTAGTCAAGCCAAAGGACATCACCAGGAACTCGTAATGGCCATATCTATTACGGAAGGCAGTCCTCGGAACATCTGAGTCCCGAATCCGCAGCTAATGATACCCAGATCTCAGGTCGATCTTAAAAAACACCCTAGCACCCTGCAATTGGTCAAACAAATCATCGATGCGTGGAAACGGGTACTTGTTCTTGATTGTAACTTTGTTCAACTGGCGGTAGTCAATACACATTCGCATAGTCCCATCCTTCTTCTTCACAAATAACACTGGAGCACCCCAAGGCAATACACTATGTCTGATATACCCTTACCTAGAAACTCCTCAAGTTGTTCTTTCAATTCTTTCAATTCTTTCGGAGCCATACGGTACGGTGGAATGGATATAGGCTGGGTGCTTGGGGCCAAGTCAATACAGAAATCGATATCACGCTCTGGCGGCATGCCTGAGAGGTCAGAAGGAAACACATCAGTGAAATCACAAACTACTTGCACTAAATCAATCGTCGGAGACTCTGCGACGGTGTCCCGTACATAAGCGAGATAAGCCAAAAATCCTTCTCGACCATATGCCGAGCCTTCAGAAAAGAGATAACTTGACTAGCTGCACTAACTGAGGAACCTCTCCACTCTAATCTAGGCAACTCAGGCATGACTAATGTAACAGTCTTGGCATGGCAATCCAGGATAGGGTGATAAGGAGATAACCAGTCCATGCCCGGGATGACCTCAAAGTCGGTCATATCAAGCAGCAAGAGGTCCGCTCTAGTCTCAAACCCACAGAATGTGACCTCAAAGGATCGATAGATCGGGTCTACAACCACTGAATCGCCCACAAGAGTGGACACATAAACAAGAGTACCCAAAGACTCATGAGGAACACCTAGTAAATGAGCAAACATAGATGATACATATCAATAGGTAGACCCTTGATCAAATAATACTGAAGCCTCCCTACTGCAGATGGAGATAATACTTGTGATAACGGCGTCTGAGGCCAATGCATCTGGTTTGGCCGGAAAAACATAGAATCTGGCTGGAGCACCGACATACTGGCCCCCACCCGACTGAGTAGAAGTTGGCTGACCTCCCCCTGTCTCGCCTCCGCCTCTTGGATGACCCATACCCACTTGTCCTCCACCTTTAGGTGGCCTGACAGCTGGTGCTCAAATCATAGGCTGATGGCCCTGTTGTACTGCCTTGCCTCGAATTCTGGGACAAGTCCTCTTTATGTGACCTGGACCTTCACACTCATAACAACCTATCGGCACCATAGACTGCTGCTCTTAAGACTGGCCTTGGTGGCCGGAATACCCACCGGAGGAACCCTAACTGGCTGGGGGACGGTATGAACTCTCTGGCATGACAATAAAATAGGCACTGAAAGAACCCTGATGACCAAAATACCGGCTGGAGGAACACTGAATAGCCGGTGGACAATAAGAACCCTCTGGCATGGCGCTGAAATAAGGCCTTATCGGAGCGCCTTGAGGAGGTAGTGGTGGTGATGAATATGGGGGCCTTCTGGGCTGGCCCCTCCCAAACTGACCTCTTCCCCGAACCGGAGCACCTCTGAAATATCTAGAAACCGAGCTTGCTTATCCTGCTGCCCCTTCTCCCTACCCCTCAGACGATAACCCTCAATCCAGCGGACGATATCCACCACTACTTGATAAGAAGTCCCCATCTCCACCTCTCGGGCTATGTTGTCCCTAATACCAGATTGAAACCCTGCTATAAATCTTTGCACTCTCTCTGCATCAGTGGGAAGTATCATAAGTTGTGACGAGACAACTCAGAAAACCTCTCCTCGTAGTCGGTCATTAACATATGACCCTGCTCAAGATGCTCGAACTGGTACCACGGCTCTTCCCTCTTAGAGGGTGGAATATACATGTCCAGGAATAACTGAGTGAAATGCCCCCAGGTAATGGGAGGAGAATCTGCTGGCCTGCCAAGAGCATAAGACTTCCACCATCTACGGGCCCTTCCCTCTAGATGGAAAGTGGTGAAGTTAACCCCATGAGACTCCAGTATCCTCATGTTGTGTAGTCTGTCCCTGCACCTATCAATAAAATCTTGAGCATCCTCATGACGCTCGCCCCCGAAGACAGGAGGGTGAAGTCTAGTCTAATTTTCCAATAACTTCTGCGGATCGCTGTCCGCGGCCGGTCGGGGCTCAGGTGCTACTGATGCAACTGGCTGGGGCCCGCCCGCGGGTAGAGTACCCGAAGTCTGATAAACCGCGGCTGCATGCCCTGGGGCCTCGGTAGTAGGGGTCTAAACTGCCCCTCCCGCCTGAGATGTGGCCGGGTCCGCTGGAAATAAACCATCCTGGGTCATAGTGTCCATGAACCACATCATACGACCCATGACCTACTGAAAGCCCGACGTTGTCATGAAATCCATCGGGGCGGGATCTTCTACGGGCACCTCGCCCTGCTCCCCAATGGTAGGGTCCTCTTCTGGTGGTGCAACTGGGTAGCTCTAGGACGCCCTTGGCCCCTATCACAGACAGGTGCCCTCCCCCGGTCTCTACCTCGGCCTCTAGCCATGGGGGGAGCAGCTCCTCCCGGGTCCAAAACGTCGGTCGTGCGCGTCCTTACCATCTGTGAGAGAATAGAAGAGTGAGATTTAACATACTATCAACTGCACGACAGAATACGAATAAAGAGAGATTTCCTAACACCCTACAACCTCCCAAAGATAGATACAGACGTCTCCATACCGATCCGCAAGACTCTATTGGGTTTGCCCGTTACTTGTGAGACCTACGTGAACCTAGGGATCTAATACCAAGTTGTCACGACCTAAATCTGAATCTAGGTCGCGATGGCGCCCAACGTTGATGTTAGGCTAGCCAACCTTATTAGTCTAGTGTGTCCCATTAAATTTACCAAATTTTTATTAAAAATACTTGAGTTCTTGTCTCGAGCATGAGAAAAAGAATTTTAAGTATTTAAGGCAATTTAACTGAAATGACCAAAAGTTAAGTTTTTAAATAGATACATGCCCAAAAGAATAGTCTACCAATGTGTGTGCCAGGAACTGGTGTCACAAGTATACAGGCATCTAGTAGAAGGAATCAAAAGAATACATCTATCCTAATGTCTGAGAGGATATAGACAGAAACAAAAGAAAAAGGAAAAACTCCAGCATGCTGCTGAACGAAATCAAGGAAAGCAGATCACCGTGAAATCCCTAAATCTCGAGGAGTCAAGAACGTACTCCAGGTTGACAACCAGATGAACCACTCAAAACCTGTACAATTAAGTACAGAAGCGTAGCATGAGTACATAAACATTATGTACCCAGTAAGTATCCAGTCTAATCTCGAAGAAGTAGTGACGAGAGGTTGACTTGACACTTACTAGGTCCAAAACAATTTATCCAAATATAAGGCTAAGCATGAATATCAAAGATGAACATCAATAAGGACAAGAATAACAATCTATCCACAGGTACATTTATGAGACAACTCTTATCAAACCGATTACTCATTTATTATTTTGGGCCCTTCTTAACGTTTTAGCAATCACAAGAAAATACCAAGCAATTAACATGTGCATAGTATGCCGAGGACGTACGGCTCGATCCAACAGAAAAATAAATGTGCACTATCGGAGGGTCGAACGACGCGAACCATAGATGCATGTATTTTTCCGCTCACGAATCATACGTGCGACACGGTAAATTTACAAATAATAGAGTTACCCCACTCGCAAATCATACATGCGACACAAGTGCTCATAGATACGCACATTCAAACAGTCAATCCATAATTTATCAGTAAACACTTATCCGAAGAAAAGTAAATTCCCTTATCACGGTTCATAAAAAGGAAACGAAGTCTCACTTATTTAGCATTAATCTAAAAATTTGATGTGACTTAAGCAATTTAAAGTATCGATAAAGTTGCAAATAATCCAAGTATAGCATGCTTTCGGGTCCTAGACTACCCGGACTTAAGTACAATAGTAGCTACGCATGGACCTTCGTCACCTCGTGCGTACGTAGCCCCCACAAATAGTAGCACATAATAACTTATTTCACCTATGGGGACAATTCTCTCTTACAAGGTTAGAAAGGAGACTTACCTCGTATCAAACCTACTTCCCGATTCAAGAATGCGCTTAAACCTCTAAATTTGACGCCCAACAACTCGAAACTAGCCAAACATTAAATAAACTAGTCAATATATGCTCGAAAGTTCATAATTCTACCATTTAAGTGATTACCCAAGCTAATTTGTAAGATTCTTAAAATTCACCCCCGGGCCCGCATGCTCGAATTTCGGAAATTCTTAAAGAAAGTTGTTACCCATAACCTAAGGATTAATAATATATGATTTTTACTAGATTCCATAACAAATTTCGTGATTAAATCCCATTTTATTCAAAACCCTAGGTTTCACCCAAAACCCATAATTTTCACTAGTCTTTGTGTGTTAATCTACCCAAAAAAACTAAGTAATAAACTCACATTAAGTAGGAAATACATTATCTTAAGGTGCTAAGTCGAAATCTCTTTTTTTGGGAGCTCCTATATTGCCCAAGGTGTGATAAATGCTCTCAATTGAGCCTAATTACCGATTTAAAACGACCTCACTGCCTTCAGTCATTCCACACTTGCGGCGCGTGGACCGCATCTGCGGACTAGTGTCTGCATCTGCGGAAAGAGGAGGGGCTGGCCTGGATCGCACTTGCGGAAGGATTCCTGCACCTGCGGCTTCGCTTCTACGAAGAAGGGTCCGCACTTGCGGATCCTAGGCACCCCCTTGATGGCCGCACCTGCGACTGTCTAGTCGTAGGTGCGGTCGCACCAGATCTGATGCACCGGTAGCTCTCTTTGAGCTGGGACTCGCCTCACACGGCGTGTGAAAGGCATCCCGGGTCCCGTTCGAATACACCAACAAGTTCTAAATCATAAATTGGACTCGGTCTGACCTACGGAACGCCCAAAACAACATTAAATCTAAGAACCATACACCAAAACCAACTAACTTAACTTAAGAACTTTACGTTCTTGGATTCACTTCCAATACGCCAAAACGTACCTATACTACACGGAATGACACCAAATTTTGCGAGCAAGTCATAAATGACACTATGGAAGTATTCCCAGTCTCGGAATTCCATTCGGACCTCGATAACACCAAAACACATTCCAAACCTCAATCTTTGAACTTCAAGAATCATATTTCACTATTTGGCGCTGAAACACCCTCCCTCGTTCCGAACATACGCCCAAGTGTGAAATCATCATCCGAATCTATTGGAACCTTCAAACCTTGATTCCGAGGTTGTTTACTAAAAATATTGACCGAAGTCAAACTTGGCCCTTAAGGCCAATCTTAAGGAACTAAGTGTTCCAATTCCAACCCAAACTCTTCCAATTCCCGAACCAACCAACCCCGTAAGTCATAAATCAATAAAAGCAAGTACAGAAAGTTTTATTCAGGGGCACGGGGTACTAGGAAGCAAAATGACTGGTCCGGTCGTTACATTTCAAGCCATATATTAGGTAGACATTCTCAATGGAACTAGTGTTATCCTTACCTACCTTACCAACCCCAATGATTTCACCTTTCTTATCATTTCCTCCTTTGAGGTCCTCAAGTGAAAGGAAGTGGTCCTTGTTACCAATCATGTGTTTTGAGCAGCCACTATCCATGTACCATATTTGGCTACTTCCTTTCACTTGAACCTACAAAAGAAAATCAAGAGTTAGTCTTAGGAATCCAAACTAGTTTGGGCCCATTTCTATAAGCAAAAAGATGAATTAAATTCTTTTTAGCCCAATTTGGTAACCAATTCTTCCCTCGAACAAAACTTTTATTTTTTTGACCGGCCTGCTCTTTTGCATTGCATTCACTTTTGTAGTGACCAGTCTTACCACAATGGGTACAAATTTTGTTCTCAGGAAAGGTGAGGTACTTTCTTTTAGGATCCCATTTAGGCAGCTGAATCCCAAAGCCAAGTCCTCTCCTATTGCTACTATGATGTTCATCTAGCCATGTCAAAGCATCAACGGATCTGTTTCATTTACAAGTTCTGTATAGTTCATGCTTGACCTTACCAAGTTCCTACTTCATCACTCTTATCTGTCCATCCTTCATATACAACTCATCTTTTAGTTTTCCTATACTTTATTCTAAGTTGAGTTGAGACTTGTCAGTTATCTTTTTACTGATTCCTAGTTTCAGTTTTAGATTTTCAGATTTTAACTCTAGGACTTTTGTTTCAAGTGGATGAACCTGGTTCTTCAGAGCAGTATTTTCACTCACAGACCCACTTACTCTGAGTTCCAGGTTTTTACACTTTGCTTTTAACATTACACACTCCTTAGACATCAGTTCCTTTTGCTTTATTAATTATTTCAGACTCATCAATAAAGTCAAGTAATAATTCAGAGAGTTTCTCTTTGGATAGGAACTTAATCTTGTCTTTGAGATAAAATGTACTTACCTCAGATTCCTCATGAGATACCTCATCTGATTCACCAATTGCCATGAGTGCTTGTTCATCTATATCTTCATCTAAACTTTCTCCCGAAGCAGCAACCATAGCCTTTGTTGATATTTTGTTCTTCTTGAGATGAACCTGTTCCTTCTTCCGGTTCCTATGTTCAGACCTTTCCCTTTTCCACTCAACTTCCAACTGAAGGCAGTTCTTGATGTTATGATCAGTTTTCCCACATTTGTAGCAGCCCTCATTAGTGGATTTTTCTGGTGCCCTTTCCTTCTTGTAATTTCCACCTATTGAGGTTCCTTTTCTTCTCATAAGATAATTTTTGAAGTCCTTGGTGATCATAGCCATTTCATCTTCCTCCAGTTCTTCTCCCTCAGTGATTCTTAGTGCTAGACTTCTTTCCATCTTGGGAGCATCCATCTTCATTGTCTGCCTTCTAAGTTCATAGGCAGTGAGATTTCCAATTAGCTCATCTAGTTTGAGAGTTGCAATGTTCTTGGATTCCTGAATTGTAGTGATCTTACTCTCCTAAGAGATTGGCAAAACCCTTATCAAAATCTTCTCAACTTTGTCTTCCTCAAGAAGATTCCTTCCAAGAGATTTTAGTTCATTAGTCAATGTAGTGAACCTAGTGTACATCTCTTGAATGGTCTCTCTTTCCTTCACAGAAAAATTCTCATATTGAGAATATAGTAGAGTACCTCTGGATCTCTTCACTTGAGCAGTTCCTTTATGGGCCACTTGCAAGGTGTCTCAAATTTCTTTGGCAGTGGTACAACTTTGAATTCTGATGTACTCCTTGACCAAGTCCACACACAAGCCACTTCTTGGCCTTGGCATTTTTCTCCCACTTTCTCAAATCCTCAGTAGTGCAGTCTGCTCTTGTCTTTGGCACATTTATTCCTTCAGCATTTGTCTTCATGGTGGCCAAAGGACCATCAGTAACAATATCCCTTAGTTCGTAGTCTTCTCCAATTATATGGTCTCTTATCCTGTTCTTCCACCAGGAGTAGTACTGGCCATTGAAGAGTGGAGGCCTAGCAGTTGATTGTCCTTCCCAGTTCCCAGGTGGTGCACTCATCTTGATCTTTTCCTAAGGTGTTAGCCTCTTCAAGGATAACCCACTCTGATACCTAATGATGTTCTTAACGTCAATACCATACAAGAGGAGGGTGATTTGTGTGGTGTCCGATTTTTGCGTGCACTAGTTATAGACGGACCAGGTTCTTCTATGTGTTCCAACCTCTACTGTTTGCGGAATAGCAAATATAAAAAATAAATAACACAAAGATTTTTACGTGGAAAACACCTGGCTCAAAGGTGAAAAAGCACGACCTACTTCCCAGTAGGATTTTCCCAAACTCTTTTACTAAATCAGTGAGACAAAAAACATTTACAAAATCTCTTTTGTAAACCTAAGATTACCTATAATCCCTTTGTGGCAAAATAGCCTCTACCTATTTGCAACAGACTCCAAGTTAGCTATAACTTGAAAACACTCAGTACCTATTACAGATGCTTCTAGATAAGTCTTGCTTAACTTCTGCTTTTGTGCACTGTAATATATAGGATTAGTAGACGAGAGATGTTCTAGAGTTCTAATGCTACTCTTCCTTGGTGGAAGAGTTCTAGTTAATCTCAAATCATCAAATCCTTCCTTATCTTTGATTTTGTTCTTACTGAATAAGGAGTCATTCTCCTTATTATTTTTCAATCTTTTCGATCAGGAGATATCTCTTTATTTCCCAGATTTCGTTTATCTCCTGCATGTGCACTTTACATGCCTTAACTCTGCATGTGTCTATGTCTCCAGTGATGGACCTAGTTCATCTTTGAGTTCCTTTGTCAATCTTCAAAACAATACAATTTCTTGAGCCAACAGGGTGTTACGCGTAGCATTAACGCACATGACATCATCTCCTTTACTACCGAATTACCCTCCCCCTTTTAATTATAACATAAGCGTTCTAATAGCATCTAATACGTACCTTATGCATGCACTACTCATCTCTTACCTTTGACCCTGGAGGTTTTTAGGACCTCTATTTAAGGTGGTTCTAGACTCACCTATGTTTCTTAAAAGGAGAAAAACTAAGAGACAAACGAAAGTCAAGTAGGACTTCACATAAGGAGCAATTAAGGGGGCTCATGTTAACCTCCACAAATAGACAAACAAATGCACGCTATTCAAACAAGCAATTAATGATTTAGAGACCTATAGGCAGGATATCCAAATGAGCATAAACATAATATGTAACAGTTTTATTAGAGCAAGGCAGTGAGTACCTATCAGCTTGCCTACTGATTTTTGTCACTTACTCTGAATCTGGGCACGTTTCAAGCAGCAAGAAATCACGATTTTAAACTTCATAATTCTTAATTATCCTACAGGCTTGCCTAAGTGATAACCGGGCAGAATCCTATAGACATGGTATCTAAGCGTTAATCATACCACAATTTATAAACTAGTGATTAATTTTAACAGGCATATTTCATCTTTTTAGATCCTATAACCATGCTTTCTAAGTGTTGAAACTGGTTATAAGTATTATTTCCTATGACATGGTATCAAATTTTTTACACTTATTTGCTATAGGCATGATGCCTAAGCGTTAAGACTGGTTTTTATATGTATTTCATATAGACATGATTGTCACACCTCTATTTTTTCATGCAACCCTATTACGAGGTTGAGTTAGAAGAGTTTTTCCAATTGAAGTGACGTTTTAAACAGGGATTATTTATTATTTAGAGTCGCCACTTGGAATTAAGTTTTGGCGTTCCAAGTCACCTTTTATTGAATCCTTTATCAAAAAGGAAGATTTGACTCCTAATTCATGGTATGAAAACAGAAGACTGAGTAAGGAATTCTGTTGACGAGGGGAAGGTGTAAGGCACCCATCGAGTCTCGTGGTTCTAGCACGGTCACTTTATTGACTAATGTAAGGCTTAAATCAATTTTTAGCTATTCTTGTATTTTATTGATTATTGCTTATCTATTACCGCTTAATTAATTATAGTATTTTTTTATGTGTTCACCTAGGTGCGGTACGCACACAAGGTATTCTTCTTTGAAGTTAAATGGTAAACCAAGATATGGAATATACACATGGTTATAATATAATTATATTAAATCTAAAGGCATCGAGACGCGGAATGCGCACATGATCCTTTTATCATTTAAGAATATCAACGCAAGGTTCGGGTATGAACATATGGGCTAATATTTAAAGTACATCTAAAATTTCTCTAGTGTTTTAGAGTATTTTATTTGTTTTGTCTCTTTTAGATTCAAGACATTTATTTGTGTATCTTTTTTAAATTATTATTACTTATTGCAATGAGTCTTAAATTAGTTCCTAACGCATCTCGCCGCTTATAATTATTATTATTTTTTTTTCTAGTTACACAAATGCACCCTTAATTTTCTACTTATGGGTTATAACCATATCAAATAAACATATTGATAATCGAAATAATAATTTAATCGCATTTAAAATTATCTACTATTTGTAGGATTAATTTGAAACAATTATGCATGAAGATAATGAGCCATTGTATAACCTAGTAGTTTAGTATATACAAACGAACATAGCAATAATATACCTATGATATATAACTATTTTCAAGACAAAAGCTAAGCTTTAAATTCTTAACCAAACACTTCATATGCTTTAAAGCTAATGTAAACACAAATCGACGTGATACCAACTATTGTTATCTCATTTGAAAGACTTAAAAAAAATCAATTTGTTGCAACTTGAAATTCCAATATACCCATTCAACCATAATGAATTTGAAGCCCAGTAGCGATGAAAAGGATTTTTTCCGTTAAAGACTCTAACTAACAAAATATTTTTCCCCTTAACTTAAAGAAAACTGAAATATTATTCTTGTTCACTTTTCTAATCAATGATATCTCTTAAAATTACGATTTCTATGTGATATATAATATAAATAGTATTTACACCTAAAACAACTTAAACAAAAAAATACCTTCTAATTATTTTGTCTAATAGTCATTAAGTATGTGATGACAAGCATTCAGTTGCTAAACTTTTCAAATTACACTAAGAAAATATGGATCTCATTTTATTATATGACTTTACTAAGAAGATTCGAGTGTTACCTTTTGCAAAAATTTCACTCAGTAATTAACTTAATCTACTAATATAAAATTTTTAGAACCCACGAACTCAAAATCACGAACGAAATTCCTAACTCCGTATTCAGATTCAATAATTTAGCCACACTTTTTCTTTGTTCTTCGAAGAAAAGTGTCTTTTTGTTTTTTTCAAGTTGCTGAATTTTTTCTCCAGATTACTTTTCTCACCTCTCTATCTTTTTTTTCCTCATTCTTTGTGCTCCTTTCTAATCCCTCATTTTTTTGCTTTTTCGTTTTTGTTCTCTGACTTCCGTCCCTCTTTTTTATTTTTATTTTTTTTATTCTGTTTCTTTCTTTTCTTTTTGTCTTTTTGTTCTCACTTCTCTCGTTTCCTCTTTCTTCTTTTTCGTCCTCTTCTATTTTTTTTTTCCGTCAGTCCTTTCTTCTTTTTCTTCTTTTTCTTCTTTTGTTCTCGTTTTCTTTTTCTGTCTTCCCTCAGTTTTTCTTTTTCTGCCCGTCAGTTTTTTATTTCCTTCTTTCTTCTTTCGTTTCCTGAACTCTTTTATTCTTTTCTTATGACTTCTGTTTCTTTCTTTTCTTTTTGTCTTTTTTGTTGTTCTTTTTTTTCCACCTGACTTCCCTTCCTTCTTTTCTTTCTTCTTCTTTTATCTTTTTCTCCCCCCTTTCCGTCAGTCCCCCCTCTTTCTATGGGATAGTGCAGTGTAGATGACGGAGGGGGATAATGGGGATATGAAGATGATGTGAAGGGTTACGCGAGAAGTGAAGGGTTTGAGGGGAATGTGGTTGTGAGTGATGTGAAGAGTGGGGAGTTAGGTTAGAAAAGTGGGATAAGAGAATTAGTAAAACAAAAAATATAAAACAAAAATCAGATTTTTAAAAAAACTTTATCTACTAAAGTTTATTTTTTTGAAAGATTAATTAAATTATAAAGATAAAAATATTAACCAAATATCTTATATTATAAGAAAATTAAATATTTACATATACTTTAAATGATACTAAGAAAGATTCTATAGCTTACTTATTAACATTATAATTAAAAGGAACCATATATATATATTTGTGAATTATTTTTATATATAAATAGAAATAAAATTTGTGCTCTAAGAATGTGAGTATTTTTTTTTCCAAATAAAATCTACTAAGAGTAAGATAAAAGTTCGAAACATCAAGATTAGACCTAAAGAATATTTACACTAAAATAGTATAACATTTGAGTGTAGTCAAAAAATTAGTTGTTGACAATGATATCGAAGCGGGTAAAGGCGTTAACCAGTTGCCAAGCAAGTTCAATAAATAAGATTCTAGAGACATGATCTCTAATGCATACATGGTAATTTTGAAAATATGCTCTTGATGCAAAATTGATAAACGACCTAAAAGCAGGATTTCTAGGATGCAAAGTGAAAATTCAGGATTACAAATAACGAGATAAGTCATATAGGCATGGTTTCTGATGTGTGGCTAGAATTCATGGTTTAACACGTTATATGCCTTAAATTTATGTGCGTTAATGATTAAAATATACTTTGTATGTGCATAATGGAATCTATTTCATTTGTAGGTGAATCGGAGATGGAAGCCGAGCTAAATGGATGCATAAACGTCGAAAATACGCTCAAGAGGCGAAGAGGAGTGCACCGGCTATAGTCGGGCGTTTGAGCCTTAAGACCAGGCCTGGCTTGGCTTTATCCAGACGTTTGGGCCATAAAGCCAGGTCCCTGGTCTGGTCCAATCCGAGTTT
>MDKI01039593.1:0-14950 GCA_005239505.1 Nicotiana paniculata | reverse complement strand
ATATATATATATATATATATATATACCAATGTTACTTTTAAACTTAAAGGAAACTATTAAAATAAGAAAACTCAATATTTACACTATTTAAATTATGCAAAAAAAATATAATAGTTTATTTATTAAAATTCTAATTAAAAGATACTCCATATATATATTCACACTTTAAGAATGTGAGTATTATTATTATTTATTTACTTATTTTAATTAAATAAAATCTACTAAGTGTAAGATAAAAGCTTAAAACATTATCATTAGGCCTAAAAAGAATATTTACACTAAAAATAGTATAACATTTGAGTGTGGTCAAAAATTAGTTGTTCACACATTGAACATGATAAACACTTAACACATAGCATACAATACCTATTCCCTCACCGAAGTTAGGCAAGACACTTACCTCGGGTCCAAAAAGAGCAATCAAGCCTCTAGCACCGCCTTTTCTTTTGAATTCAACTCCGGAACAACAATATCTAGACATAATTAACTTAAGTATATCAATAATGACTCAATAAATCGATCACATAGCCTAATTATCCATTTCCTAGCATTCTTCCAAAAATACAAAAATTTGACCCCGGGCCCGCTTGGTCCAAACACGAGGCTCAGACCAAAACCTGATAACCCATACCCCCACGAGTTCAAATATATGTTTTTTTTTTAAAACCGACCCCAAATTGAGGTTGAATTACCCAAAATCCCATAAACCCTAACTCTGCCCAAAACCCCTGATTTCTACTTTGATTTTTGGATTCTAGGCCTAGATTCTAGTGTTTGATGAAGGAAAATGGAAGAAATTGGAGTTAAAGTCACTTACCCAAGTTGTTATGGAGGAGAACTAGCTTGGAGATCGTCAATGGGGGTTTGTGGAAGAAGAAAATGGTGGAAATAAGAAAATACCGAAATACATTCTGTTTTTAAGACTATAAATTCACTAGGCGATTTTTACTCTACACGATCGCGGAAAAGGAGTTGCGATCATGGAGAGTACTGGGTTTAATCTTACCCGATCATGAACAAGGGATTGTGATCACCGAGAGAAAGAACGTGGACCCACGCGATCGTGAACGAGAGATCGCGTTCGCGTAGAACAAATTGCTGCCCAGTCCCCCAACCCCACAAGAGACTTACGCGATCGCGAAGAAGGGATTGCGATCGCATAGAGCTAAACCCTGAGGCTCCATGTTCGCACTCATCTCTTTGCGATATCGCAGAGAAAATTGACCCCTTCCTAAAATACACATCGCGATCGTGTGCAACACAGCGTGATCGCGGAGAAAAAACGACTGGACACTAGAACACCACAACACACCTGATTTTTTTCTAACCTTTAGTACTCCGTTACCTACCCGAAACTCACCCGAGCCCTCAGGGGTTCAAAACCAAGAGCACACACGACTCCCAAATCACCCTACGGACTTATTCAAGCATTTAAATCACCAAAGTATCGTCAAAAACAAGGAATTAAACCTCAAAACTCATAGAATTTTCTTAAAACTTCATAAAGCTCAAACATTCCAATTTCGATAAGAAACACGTAATTTCAATTCCGTTTACACCAAATTTCACAGATAACTCACATAACATATATTAAACCTGTTCCGGGCTTCGAAACCATATACGGGCCCGGTAACCCAGATTTCACATCAAAATTCATTTTCAAAAGTCTTTCTCATTTTCAGAAAATAATTTTCTTTAAAAAATCATTTTTCGGGCTTGGGACCTCGGAATTTGATTCAGGGCATATGCCCAGGTCACATATTTTCCTACGGACCCTTCGAGACCGTCAAATCACGGGTCCGTGTCGGTTTACCAAAAATATTGACCAAAGTCAACTTTATTTCATTAATTATCATAAATTCAACAGTTCAATACATTTCAACATAAAGACTTTCCAGATATGCACTCGGGCTGTGCACACACATCAAGGTGAGAGTAGCGCATGCTTTCGGAGCCTCGGAACATAGTTTCTACTAAATTTACACAAGATGACCTTTTGGGTCATCACAGTTTGTGAGGTATTGTACCTTAGCACGTGAGTTGTCCGTGCAGATTCTGATGTGGTATGGTGGCACATGAGTTGTCCGTGCATGCCTTGAGATGATATTATATCACGTGAGTTATCCGTGTAGCACGTGAGTTGTCCGTGCAGATTAGCGCTTGGGCTGTAGGAGCCCCTCCAGAGTCTGAAGACCCCCCAGTGAGAGCAGGTACCTATTGAGCGTATGCATTGAGGGCTGAGGGTTGAGTGACAGTGCCTGTGAGGTTTCACCTATTTCATTGTTGTTGCATTTAGCTGATATTCGTCTTGTTGGAATTAGTGATTAAAAATTTGATCTTTTACTCTTGTCTATTCTTAACTGTGAAAATTATTAACTGAATTGTTTTGCACAACTCGTCACTACTACTCAAATTCCCTATTTATTGATGTTACTTGCAGATTCGGTTGTACTCATCCTACACCCTGCACTACATGTGCAGATCCAGGTGTGTCTGAGCTAGGTGATTGTTGAGTACATGCCAGTTGAGTTTCGGAGACTGCAAGGTAGCTGCTAGTATCTGTAGGACATTGTTACTCCCTCTGCATTTCCTTCCATTTGTATTGACATTTAGACATTTGATGTAATAGTTTTAAATACATAGACGCTCATGACTTGGTGACACCCTAATGTTTGGGGCTCATTTTTCCGCATTTGGTTTCAAAATTTGAGTTTAACTTTGATTTTATGGAAATTTCTAATATGGAAAGCTTTACTTTACTCTTACAGTTTATTTGGTAGTATTTTTGGGAAGGTCGGGTTGCCTAGTACCACGATAGGCACCATCACGACAGGATTTAGATTTGGGTCATGGCAAGTTGGCATCAGAGCCTAGGTTGCATACGTCTCACGAGTCATGAGCGGGTTAGTAGAGTCTTGAGGATTGGTACAAAGATGTCTGTACTTATCTTCGAGAGGCTGCATAACCCTTAGGAAAATTTCACATTCTTGGATTCTTGTCTTACAAATCTGTTTATTCCGGTTACTAAAAATTGTTGTTTCATTCTTTCACAGATGGTGAGGACTCGTGCTACCAGTCAAGAGGGCCAGCCACCAGTACCACCAGCAAGGGTCACGAGAGGTCGAGGCTGCGGTAGAGGTCGGGGAGGGGAATAGACACCGCCCGCACAACAGTTGGGGTAGTACCTGGAGATCCCCCAGTTTCTCCAGATCAGGATCAGGTCCCCATGGAAGATGTTCCACGGGAACCGCCCAGGCACCACCTATGCCTATTGTGATTCCTGGCATTCAGGAGGCCCTAGGTCAGATCATATCAGTATGTACTGGCCTTGCTCAAACAGTCTCTATTTCTACCGCCACAACTACTTCTAAGGCCGGGGGAGGAACTCAGACTCCCGCCGCCCGCACACCGGAGCAGGTTGTTTAGGGACTCCAGACACCGGGGGCGCCACCGGCCCAGCCGGTTATAGCTACTCAGAAGAATGTAGTTTCTGCTACGCCTGAGTATGATCAACGTAGGTTGGAGAGGTTTAGGAGACTCCAATCTCCACCTTTTAGTGGAACAGAGAGAGTGGGTGCCTAGGATTTCTTGGACAGGTGTCAGAGGATACTCTGTATATCTGGTATTCTGGAGACTTATGGGGTCTCATTCACTACGTTTCAGTTTTCTGGGGCTGCACTCCGATGGTGGGATACTTACGAGAGATGTAGGCTTGTTGCCGCAACACCCCTCACTTGGAAGAAGTTCTCTGTGGTCTTTTTGGAGAAGTTTGTGCGTGAGTCCCGCAGAGAGGAGTTGCGCAGACAATTTGAGCAGCTTCGCAAGGGGATATATTTGCGACGCAGTATCATATGTGATTCTCATAGTTGGCCCATAATGCTATCTGATTGGTTCCTACATACAGGGAGAGGATCATGAGGTTTATAGATAGTCTCACTTTTCAGTTACGGTTGCTTATGACCAGATAGAGGGTATCTGGTGTTACTTTTGACTAGGTTGATAACGTTTCTCGACAGATTGAGATGGTTTACGATCATGAGATGTTTGAGAGGGAGGCCAAGAGGCCTCGTCGACAGGGTGGATTTAGTGGTGCTCCTCACGGGGGTCAATTCCAGCACGGTAAAGGTCATTATTTCGGATAGGCTCAAACAACTCGGCCATTTCACCGTGGTGCATCATCTGGCCATGGTTCTCACAGTCACCAGGTGGGCCAGTCATCATTAAACACACTACCAGCAGAGAGTTCTTTTCATGTCCCGTCCACTCAGTATCCCCGAGTAGTTCTTTTGGGCATCAAGAGCAGTAGTTTCGTCAGAGGAGGGGTTGTTTCGAGTGCGGGGATTTTTGTCACATTATGAGAGATTGCCCTAGGTTATTCGGTGGTACTCCACATCGGAGTACTCCACCGATAGCTCCAGCACCAGTTCCTCAACCACCCGCCCAGCTAGCTAGTGGTGGATCCTAGCCAGCGAGGGGTGGAGCCCAATCAGCTCGGGGTCGCCCCAGAGGGGGAGGCAGATCAAGGGGTGGACACGCCTGTTTCTATGCCCTCCCAGCCAGACCAGATGCTATTTTGTCAGATGTTGTGATTACAGGTATTATCTCAGTCTATCACAGAAATGCCTTCGTTTTATTTGACCCTGGTTCCACATATTCATATGTTTCCTCATATTTTTCTCATTTTCTGGATACGCCCCGTGAGTGTTTAGTTTCATCTGTTCATGTATCTACTCCTGTGGGCGATACTATTATTGTGGACCGCGTATGTTGGTCATATGTGGTGACTATTGGGGGTCTAGAGACTCGAGTGGACCTTTTGCTGCTCAGTATGGTTGACTTTCATGTGATATTGGGTATGGACTGGTTATCTCCATGTCATGCTGTTCTAGATTGTCACGCTAAGATCGTGACGTTAGCGATGCCGGGATTTCCTAGGGTGGGGTGGAGTGGAGTGGTTCTATAGACTATGTACCTAGTAGGGTAATTTCATACTTGAAGGCTCAGCGTTTGGTTGAGAAGGGTTGTCTATCCTATTTGACGTTTGAAATGGATGTTAGTGCAGAGACTCCTGCCATTTATTCATTTCCAGTAGTACATGATTTTCCGGATGTGTTTCCTGCAGACTTATCGGGCATGCCGCCCGACAGGGATATTGATTTCGATATTGATTTGGTGCCGGGCACTCAGCCCATTTCTATCCCACCGTATCGTATGGCACTGACAGAGTTGAAGTAGTTGAAAGAACAGCTTCAGGAACTCCTTGATAAGGGGTTTATTCGGCCTAGTGTGCCAGCTTGGGGTGCGCCGGTCCTATTTGTGAAGAAGAAGGATGGTTCCATGAGGATGTGCATTGATTACAGGCAGTTAAACAAGGTCATAGTCAAGAACAAATATCCTTTGCCTCGTATTGATGGTTTGTTTGACCAACTTCAGGGGGCGAGGGTGTTCTCCAAGATTTATTTGAGATCCGGTTATCACCAGGTGAAGATTCGAGATTTGGATATTCTTAAGACAGCTTTCAGGACCCGATATGGCCATTATTAATTCTTGGTGATGTCTTTTGGGCTGACCAATGCCCCAGCAGCGTTCATGCATTTGATGAACATCGTGTTTCATTCCCTATTTGGATTCATTCATTATTGTATTCATTGATGGTATCCTGGTGTACTCTCGTAGCCAGGAGGACCATACTCAACATTTGAGGATTGTATTATAGAGATTGAGGGAGGAGAAGCTTTATGCAAAGTTCTCCAAGTGTGAGTTTGGCGGTTCAGTAGCATTCTTGGGGTACGTGGTATCCAGTGAGAGTATTCAGGTGGATCCGAAGAAGATAGAGGCGGTGTAGAGTTGGCCCAAAACGTCCTCAGCCACGCAGATTAGGAGCTTTCTTGGTTTAGCAGGTTATTACCGTTGATTTGTGGAGGGATTTTCATCTATTACATCGCCCTTGACCAAATTGACCCAAAAGGGTGCTCCATTCAGGTGGTCAGACGAGTGTGAGGAGAGCTTTCAGAAGCTCAAGACTGCCTTGACCACAACTCAAGTGTTATTTCTGCCATCAGCTTCAGGTTCTTACACCGTGTATTATAATGCCTCGAGGATAGGTATTGGATGTGTCCTGATGTAGGAGGGTAGGGTTATTGCCTATGTGTTGCGCTAGTTGAAGACCCATGAGAAGAACTATCCTGTTCATGATCTTGAGTTAGCAGCCATTATTCACGCCTTGAAGATTTGGCATCATTATTTGTATGGGGTTCATTGTGAGATCTATACCAGTCATTGGAGTCTAAAACATATGTTCAAGTAGAAGGACCTTAATTTGCGTCAGTGAAGATGGTTGGAGCTTCTTAATGACTATGATATCACTATTTTGTACTATTCGAGAAAGGCCAATGTGGTGGCCAATACTTTGAGTTGTCGGGCGGAGACTTTGGGGAGTTTAGCGTATCTTCTGGCAGCAGAGAGACCTTTGGAATTGGATGTTCAAGCCTTAGCGGGCCATCTTGTGAGATTGGATATTTCGGAGCTGAGTCGGGTATTGGGTTGCGTGGTCTCCAGGTCTTCTCTTTATGACCGTATCAGGGAGTGTCAGTATGAAGACCCCTACCTGCTAGTTCTTCAGGATGGGGTCTGACGAGGTAATGCTAGGGATGTGACTATTTGCGATGACAGTGTTTTGAGGATGCAGGGTCGGATAAGTGTTTCTAATGTAGATGGGCTACAGGAGTTGATTCTTGAGTAGGCCCACAGCTCGCGGTATTTATCCATCCAGGTGCCGTGAATATGTACCGGGATTTGAGACAACTCTATTGGTGGAGGCAGATGAAGAAGGATGTAGTTAGGTTCATAGCTCGGTGTCTCAACTTTCAGCAGGTTAAGTATGAGCATCAGATACTGGGTGGCTTGCTTCAGAGATTAGAGATCCCGGAGTGCAAGTGGGAGCGGATCACCATGGACTTTGTAGTTGGGATCCCACGGACTTCGAGGAAGTTCGATATTATTTCGGTTATTGTGGATTGGCTGACCAAGTCCGCGCACTTCATTCCTGTTGGTACTACTTACACTTCAGAGCGGTTGGCTGAGATTTGTATTCGAGAGATTGTTCACCTGCATGGTGTCCCAGTTTCCATCATTTCAGATAGAGGTACTCAGTTCACATCACAGTTTTGGAGGGCCGTGCAGCGAGAGTTAGGCACTCAGGTTGAGTTGAGCACAACTTTTCACCCTCAGACAGACGGACAGTCCGAGCGCACTGTCCAGTTATTGGAGGACATGTTGTGTGCTTGTGTCATTGACTTTGGGGGTTCATGGGACAAAATCTTGCCACTCGCGGAGTTTGCATATAACAATAGTTATCAGTCGAGTATTTAGATGGTTCCGTACGAGGCTTTATACGGGAGGAGGTGTATATCTCTGGTAGGATGGTTTGAGCCCGGTGAGACTAGGTTCTTGGGTACTGACTTGGTCCAGGATGGATTAGATAAGGTGAAATTGATTCAGGAGTGGCATCGCACGACGCAGTCTAGGTAGAAGAGCTATACAGATAGGAGAGTCAGTGATATGACTTTTATGGTCAGGGAGAAGGTTTTGCTGAAGGTATCACCCGGGAAGGGTGTTATATTGGGAATATAGGCAAGTTGAGGCCCCGATTCATTGGGCCTTTTGAGGTGCGTCAAAGGATAGGGGAGGTGGCTTATAAGCTTGCCTTGCCATCCAGTTTGTCGAGTGTGCATCCGGTATTTCATGTTTCCATGCTCCGGAAGTAGGTTGGCGATCCATATCATGTTTTGGACTTCAGCATGATTCACTTGGAGGGTGATATGACTTATGATGTGGAGCCGGTGGCCATTTTGGATCGGTAGGTTCGAATGTTGAGGTCAAAGGACATAGCTTCAGTGAAGGTGCAGTGGAGAGGCCGGCCTGTGGAGGAGGCCACCTGGGAGACCGAGCAGGAGATGCGGAGCAGATATCCACAAATATTTGAGACTCTAGGTATGTTTCTAGACTCGTTTGAGGATGAACATTTTTTTAAGAGGGGGAAGATGTAACGACCCAACCGGGCATTCCGAGAGTTTTAGCCCTGTTTCCCCTATTTCTGCTTCTTTTGTGTTTTATAGCTGTAATTTATCATATCGGGTTTGTTGGTTCGGGTCCGGAGTGGTTTCGGAGTGAATTGAGACACTTAGTCTCTAAATTAGAAGCTTAAGTTGGAAAAATTCAACCGGATGTTGACTTATGTGTAAACAATCTCAGATTTGGTTTTTTATGGTTCGATTAGCTCCGTTAGGTGATTTTAGACTTAGGAGCGTGATCGAAGCCCACCTATACCACTACAGAATGGCAAGGCAAGGTCGATGTAGTTTTTACCCGATAGGATCGGGATCGAAATCCACATGGAGTTATATAGATGGAGTCTAGTTTCTATCCGATTTAGAAATGTGTATTGTTCTTAATTACTCTTCGAGACATGGGTTGTTTTGATTCTATACTAAGTTTAATGCTAAAGATTACTACTATCAAGCTAGCCACAATATTTTTGTGGGATTTTATCAAGTATTTAAGGGAACTAGGGATGCAACTTGCCCCTAGGCGAGTATCTAACAGGATCTAAAATCTCGGATAAACTTGTGGTTCATGGGCGTGTGATATAACCTCACACTAACTTACTCACCCAATACCTCTCGGTAGTTTGGGTGACTTTTCCTGAATTGGCTTCCTCAATCCTAATTGGGTGTTTTAACAAAGCAAATGAAATGGCTCAAGTCGGGTATTACTATCTCTAGTTTCTACCCTTTAACGGGGCTATCAATCTATTGAATTAACCCCAATCCCTTGTTAGCCTATTTTACCTAAACTTGGGTTATCTTTCTCAAGAGTAAACCTAGTCAAAAAGGCATGAATCAGTGTTTGCAACCGCTAATTCAATCAATTAAGCATGAAATAGACTAAATATCACAGACCCAATCACAAGTAGACCCTAAAATTGAAGACCCATTAGCTATCCACACTAGGGTTGGGTCACAACCCTAGCTTATGGGTCTATCTAATCATTTCCATGGAAGAAATCAAAATAGAATATGAAATTAAAGCCATAGATGTTGATTACAAAGATAAAATCTACGATTAAGAGTGGAATCTATACTAAAATTACTCAAAAAGGTAAAAAGATACAATTCACGAGCTCCTTATAATATCTCCTCCCTAAAAAATGAGAAAAAGAAGTATTTATACACAGCTAAAAATACTGGACAAAATTGCCCATACGAAAATTCCATTGTCAGTGGAATACTGAACGCCTCAGCGGATTGGATTCTGCAGCCGCAGAATTATAAGGGCAGACCGCGGTTCTTGGCTTGGTAGTTCTCTGAAACTTGTTCCTGCTCCCAGCAGAATATTGAGCTCCTCAGCGGATCTTGAAAGCGCGATAGCGGAATCTTAGCGCTAACCGCGCTCTTGTGGAGGATCATTTTTAACAACTCTCTGAACCTGGTATTCTGCTCCCATAGGATTATTGAGCGCTCCAGCGGACAAGAAATCACTGCAGCGTAATTTTGGCGCTGTCAGCGATTCCAAAAGTTCCAAAACACACCTCTCTGAACTTCAATCCGCGGTTGCTAAGAGAATTTCGCTACAACGGAATGTCTTCCGCTGCAGCAAAATAATACCGCTACAACGGAATGTCTTCCGATGCAGCAAAATAATACCGCTACAGCAGAATGTCTTTTGTTGCAGCAAAATAATACCGCTCTCAGCGCTTTTGTTGGGTTCCTGGGCTGTGCAAGTTTGGTTCCTGTTTGAGTTATCTTTAGCCATTCTCCTCAATTTTACTCAAAACCTGTAATTTAAGCACCTTGAATTAGTTTTCGGGAGTACCTTAGTGCAATTTTGTCCTAAAACCTAAGTAAACGAGAGTAAATAGTAGGTAAAAATTTCTAGTTATCAACTCCCCCAAACTTAAGCTTTTGCTTGTCCTCAAGCAAATAAGGTAACTCCCACTTCCACAAGAAAAAGAAAAAGTATTTCATTTGTTCAAATGGGACTTAGTCAAGCTTCAATTGGGAATAACAATTAACCTCAACACAAATGCATTATTAACAACATTATGCAATGACTTTCTTAGTTCACTAGGTCTAATGCGACACCAAAGCTTCAGAGTTGACTCAATTCATCAAAGAGCTTCGCTCTCTCACGTAAGTCATTGTGGATCCCAAACTCTTTCTCCTATACTATCCATGGGTTCATCTCACCATATAGAATGTACGCTCAAGATCGGGATTATCAAGAAGTGTGCTCTTCACTCTAAAAAGAATGCCACAAGTTCGGCTCTAAGTACCATTGTCTCGCCCCTCGTGTAAATCACCACTAATGTAAGCTCACTCAAGTTGATATCCTATAGGGATTTAACGGGATGTAATGAAGGCTTTTTGGATCAAATTCTGGCATGATGAACTATGATAGAACATATTTCCTTAAGCACTCTATTTTCACACTTTGGATCAGCTTTTTCTTGAATCTTTGAGTCATTTTCTCTTCCTTGGGGAACTTAGAGAGACTCATTACCGCTCTTTCTTTTACTTGAAGATCATTTTTCTCCATTTTTCCATAATTCCAAGCCTTTTCAACTTTTTTTCATGAGTCCTTTCATCCTTTACTTTTCTTTTTGACTTGTTTCTTTTTGGATTTTCAACCTTTTATTGGCCTTTCCTTTTTTGAAAATTCCTTTCATCACTTTGAATTTCCTCGTCTCTCCCCCAAACTTATATTTTGACTATTGTTCATCATGAGTGCTCAAGGAAAGAATGGGTGCCAAGAGAGAGTCATTATACAACGGATGAAGGTTTGTAACGTGTTTTTTTGAACAAACAGGCTTAGGCTCAAAAGGATTTGACTAAGGATACTATCATGGTAGGCTATGGAAGTCTTTAATTTCAAAAGGGAATCAAGGAGAGCCTATAATCACTTCACAAGTCGAGCTAACTTAAAATTTTGCCTAGAAAAACACTTGGGGCAAGTTCTAGACTTTCTGGCAC
This sequence comes from Nicotiana paniculata, assembly GCA_005239505.1. Taxonomy (NCBI): domain Eukaryota; kingdom Viridiplantae; phylum Streptophyta; class Magnoliopsida; order Solanales; family Solanaceae; genus Nicotiana; species Nicotiana paniculata. The sequence continues at coordinate 3,920 of MDKI01039593.1, read as the reverse complement.
GTCACTTGGGATATGCAATTCAAACCTCACCTCTCAAGCCATAGGATCATTAAAGAGAATAGAGTCGATGGCCCACAACAACCTTGGTTTAACTTGAAAACTCACCTATAGCTACAAACACCACTTGATGACAGTTTTAGCCAACTCAAGACTCTACAGGTCACACTTAAAGCTAGACTCGTCTACAACTTGTCTCTAACAATGAGGTCAAAGGTAAATATGTTTGTTCCAAGTGAAGTTTACTCGAGTCACATTTATTCATTACTACCAAAATAAAGGAAAAACAAAAACAAAACAAAAAACGGACTAAATCCCTTTAGAAGGTCGTCACACCGTCCGTCGTAAGGAAGAGACATCTGGTTCACACATTTTACACCCCTGGAAAGAACCGTGGCCTCAAAAAAACCAAGGGCTTATTGATAACGAAAAAGTAAAGAAGAAGCTATAAGTTCAAAAAGAAGCTACTAAAAGAAATAAGAAGCTGAACTATAAAGGAAAATAATAAAGAAGTTATAAAATAGAAATATGGAAAGTAAAAATGAATATGTACAATAGGGGATTAAGATGAACATACATCAAAAGGGGAATGAATATATACATGAGAACGGAAACTTTATATATGCATACCAAAGATAAAACAAACCAAAAGTACGGAAATGCAAATAAAGAAAAGAAAAGCAGTATTAGGAGTTATTACAAACCAAAATATCTGAATGTCTGAATCACCAAATCACCAATAGAGGCCACCCCCCAATAAATATTAGCAGCGCCCTCAATTCTAAATGCAAACATATAGAATAGGGAAAGGGTGAGAGAGTAAGAGAGAACTCCATAGGGTGCCTCAATCTGCATGGGGGTCGAGTCAGCTGTGGAGGAAGGATTAGTGGCAGTCACTAGAGCAAGGTCCTGTGGCTGGGAAGAGGCCTCTCCCGCTGGATCCTCGAGCTGGACCTCCATGTCATCTGTCCGGGGAATGACTCATCTCCATACTGGGGTTGAGGTAACCTCATGCTATGGAACCCGTGCTGCCTGATCTGCTGGAGCAGGCTCTCCTATCCATTGATCAAGGGGGATATTCCCTACTGCTGTGAGCTTGGCTACCTCCTTCGTCAGCTCAGCCTGGGTCTTCTACGTCTCCACCTGACTCTTTTTCAGCTCATCCTGACTTTTCTCCATTTTCTTCTCAGCCTTCCCCACGGAACGGATCTCCTTCCCATGTCTGTCCAGGGTCTCCAATATATTCTTCTGGTTATCAACCAAGCTCCTCCAAGGTTGGAGGGAACTAAATTTGTGCTGGAGCTGACTGGGCTGCAACAGTAATGGAGAGGTCAGTTAGCTTTGAAGAAGCTACCTGCAGCTAGTTGTTGATACCAGCCAATGTCTGAGACACCCTCAGAGTAGTCTGAGGGTATGTGGAAGCGGTGGGCACTGATACAGGAATAGAAATAGAAGGACCAGAGGAAGGCTCCGGGATGGCAGCAGCAGAGACCCTTACACAGCAGTAGAAGTGGTGGCTTTGCTCTTGGCCTTAGGGTTGTCTGGGCCTTTCAAGGTGTACCAGGAGAAATGTAAATTTTTGCTTCACCTTCTGATCAAAGTCCCTTCCCTCAACTCCATGTTCCTGGAAGTACATAGTGAGGAAGTTTGGGAAGGGATATGAGTGCTCATTCTTCTGTATTGTCCTGTTGATCACCCTTGCCATGATATTCCCGACGTTGATCGCGAACCCTGCCATAATGGCCCCCACAATAAGAGCACGTGAAAGTGGCATGTCATTGTCATGCAAGGTGGGGTCTATCCTGCTGCATACAAATTTCGCCAGCCCTTTTCCTCAAAACTCAATGTGTTTCTGAAGATAGTAGCTCATGGTGTCAGCCACGCGCAGTGGTAGCAGGAATAGTAATCCCGGAGGCCAGCCACGGGCGAGCTAACTCACCTAACTCCACCTTCTCCAAGTAAAGGGTCTCATCTTCATGGTTGAAACCAGCATAATCATTGAATGCATCACCATTGAATAACACTTTCTTGTTTCGAACTTTTGTCAGGTATGTGCCCTTTTTGATGTGGTCAACATTGGTGTAGAATTATTTGACCACAAATTCATTGGCCTCAGGAACGTCAAAAGGCATTTCTCAATAAAATCTCTCTCCAACATGAGTGACCTTTGAGTCCAGCACTCTCTAAATTTGTGATAAGCTTGTTTGGTAACAAACCGAACCTGCCAAACTGCTGGTTTTCGAGACCTGAGAACCCCCCTATTTGTGTATCACCGCCCCTTCCATCATCTAGGATCTCATCATCATCATCATCACTGTCAAGGTCGACTGGATCAGGTGTGGTGGATGGAACTTCTGCACCAGGAGCCGGAGGAGGTGGAGTATCACTCGATAAACTCAAGCTATTTGAAGAGCCCGATGTTGTAGGTTCATTCACAAGACACCGAAAATGGGACTGTGCCTCCAGCTGGGCTGCACCACTATCCCCCTCCGAAATCTCCCATGAGGGGACATATTCACTGGACTCTGATGGGTCAGGAGTTGGCCTCCGGAGTGTTGATTTGTTTCCTATATTCTTTCTTGGGCCTAGGGATGCTGTCGATTGTTTTCCCCTACCACGACCCCTAGAAGAATCACCCCTTCCGGGTTGTTTGTCTGAGGCACCCCATGAACGAACCATTGTCTGCAAACATGTCAATGAAGATCGTTAGTACATGGTATACAAGTACCTCAATTGAAGCATAGAGGTAAATGATGTAGAGGATCAGAATCAGTTGCAGACAGACAAATCCGCTGTCAGCGGAAAAGTAACCGCTGCAGTGGAAAGGCCACCGTTGTCAGCGGAAAATTGGCTGCTGCAACGGAATTGTGAGGATCACAATACCCACTCTCTGATGTTGGAAACTGCTTAACACGGAAAAATGGGCGCGGCCACGGAAGTCTCACCGCTGTAGAGGAAAAACAAACGCGGTCGTGGAATCCATTGGTTCATTCTCTGAATCTCAACTCCGTTGTCAGTGAAAAAGTGGCTGCTGCAGTGGAAAGCCAACCACTGTCAGCGGAATTATGGTGAGTCTAGCGAAATTGTTCATTCAAAAAGTCCAAGCACATAACAATCCACCGACCACGGACTTTTGGTCCGCTACAGCGGAATTCAAATAAAGCGTGCACTGACAACTTGTCCAAGAACTAGGCTTTAACCAACTAACAAATTAGACATGAATTATTTGAAATTGAATACCCTAGACCCTATTAGGCAACAATAATTCACTACCCATTGATTATAGCCCACTTGGTGAAACATGCTTAAGAATTAGGTCTATAATTACCCCATTTAAGAAAAGAAAATTTAGAAGAAACAAATAAAAAGATGAAAATCTACAATTAAAATTAAGAATTTGAATATACCAGTGTTAGACTCTATGTAGGATGCTAACTTGTTAGAATATTGAAGCTTAGATGCACAATGGCTATGAATAGTAAAAAGGGCTCTGGGATGTAAAATTGGGAAAAGCGTAAAAGAAGGGGGTCCCCCTATATTTATACTTGAAACTGGGGCCCCCACCGACTTACCAAGCGCGACAGCGAAATTTTAATGCTAACAACGCTTTTTTTCTTTTTGAAGAGTTGGGCCTTGAACATTTCTGCTGTTGACGGAATTTTGACCTCTGCACCGGAATTGTACCGCTGTTAGCGGAATTTTGGATGCTGCAGTGGAACAAAATTCAGAGAGCAGACTATTTGTGTTCCACCCTTCCGCTTTCGCAGAACTTAAACCGTCCCATCACAATTGAAACCGCTGACCACGGATTTTTGAACGCGGCAGCGGTTTTTTTCATAGCCTTAGCCTATTTCCCAGAATGTGTTTGTTGGTTGATTTCCCAATGCACACGCAAGTGTACGTGGTCGACAAGTAATATAGGA
>ML302788.1:0-13030 GCA_005239505.1 Nicotiana paniculata | reverse complement strand
TGTCACTTTAAGTGGAAAAACTCCCATACCCCTTTGGGGCGTATAAAGAAGGAGGTGTGACAGACATGTTTCTAATCATTATGAGTTCGAAATTATTTGTCTGTTTCTTCACTTTTATTTTTTTTCTTCAGGTTTTGTTTCTGCTTTTTGCGAGAAAAAGAATGCATCCAATCGAAAGATGTTTACATCATTCAACACACACACACACACACACATATATATATATATATACTCTCATGTTGATTCTCTAAATCCCTAAATATAGGTTTAATCTACAGGGAAGAGGAGAGAGGAAAGAAAAAAAAGAAAAACGTGTAACTAAATCCCTTGATTGAAGACACAAATAATGGATTGTGAGCCTTTTAAGCTGGATTGTATATATTTTGTAAACAAAACTTGTTTATGCCGGATAATTAATTAAACATGGACATTTAGGGTAATAAAGTTTCCATTAGTGTATAAGAATGTAAAAATCCTTTATTTTTTTATAGCTCATTCTAATGGGGTTTTTGCATCTATACCCGCTTTCTGGGTCACGTTTTAACTTATACTCGCTTTGCAAAAAAAATTACAAGCGTACCCACTTTTCGCATAAACTTCAGGCATACGGGCCTGATGTAGAAAAAGCTTTCACCCAAACTTCAGCATTCTAGGCTTTTTCAAAAACTTCAGCAGAAGTGGTGGAGTTATTTAGTTCATTTGTAAAAATTTCAGCACTAAATAAACTGAAGTTTTGTCCTGGATTAATTAGTTTTGTCATAAAGCTTTTTCAAAAACTTCAGCATCTTCTGTTGAAGTTAATTAGTTCATTTGTAAAAACTTCAGCACTCTATATGTTGAAGTTTTGTCCTGGATTCATTAGTTTTGTCGTCATTAACTTTTTGAAAAACTTCGGCAGAAGATGCTGAAGTTATTTAGTTTAGTTGTAAAAACTTCAGCACCCAATATGCTGAAGTTTTGTCCTGGATTCAATAGTTTCTCATAAAAAGTTTTTTGAAAAACTTCAGCAGAAGATGCTGAAGTCATTTAGTTTAGTTGTAAAACTTCAACACCCAATATGCTGGAGTTTTATCCTGGATTAATTAGTTTTGTCATAAAGCTTTTTCAAAAACTTCAGCAGAAGATGCTGAAGTTATTTAGTTCATTTGTAAAAACTTTAGCACTCTATATGCTGAAGTTTTGTCCTGGATTCATTAGTTTTGTCGTCATTAGCTTTTTGAAAAATTTCAGCAGAAGATGTTGTAGTTATTTAGTTTAGTTGTAAAAACTTCAGCATCCAATATGCTGAAGTTTTGTCCTTGATTCAATAGTTTCTCATAAATTTTTTTTTTGAAAAACTTCAGCAGAAGATGCTGAAGTTTTTTAGTTTAGTTGTAAAAACTTCAGCATAGGGGTGTGCATTCGATTTATCGATTCGATTTTGACCCTTATCGATAATTACTTATCGATTATCGATTTGTACATATGCTTATCGTTATCGTTTCAGTAAAGTTTCGATTTTTTCGATTTCGATTTATCGATTTTTGGGGCTTATCGATTCGGTTATTGGTTACACCAATAAGAAAATTTGCGAGATTCCACGGAAAGCATATCACTATAAACACGCCTAACTAAATGTTAAAAATGAAACGGAATGATTAGCAAGCCTTCAACTTTTCTATTTTTGATAACTCTATATTCACTAGCAAATAAGAAGAAATCACTTAGTGTTTTTTGCTCCACTAGGATATGAACCTGAAATCTCTTGGTCCTCCTCCCATTTCACTGACGTTATTTTTACATTTTCTTGATTGGTTGTACCACTTTATCCTCAGGACATAATACTATCAGAACAGACTTTAGCTTTGCTTATATTCAAACTAATCTTAGCATTACCACAAAGTTATAGTAATGACTACTCAAGCCCTAACATAAGTTTGATCTACTTAGCTCCATTTGGAGCTGATTTGTTCCAATACTCATTAATTGACATTTTAACTCAGACTGGGGATTTCTAACACTAAATCTTCTCTATATTTATCATTTACATACAAATTTCTAGAAAACGAAAAGAGCTTTTGACAAATACAAAACTTAATAATAGGAAATGAACCAATGAGATTAAGGAAACTTATAGTTGCGGTAAAAGGCGAAGTGTACCATGTTTACAGTTGACGGCACCGTCTTCAGATCGGCTACGTACCTGCTGAAAGTGAAAGAAGAAACTGATAGGGTTAGAGAGACACTAGGGTAATTAAACTGATGGGTAGAGGAAATAATATGGTTAGGGACTTAGGGTAAAGGAAAGGGTATTATAGAATAAGGGTATATTTGTCTTTTTAGTATATCTTATCGGTTTATCGATAAACCGATAACCGAAGAGGACAAAATCGAAATCAAAATCGATAACTCGATAAGGAAAATTTCGAAATCGAAATCGATAAATCGATAAACTGATAACAAATAATTGATTCGATTTATTGATAAACCGATTCGAATGCACACCCCTACTTCATCACTCAATATGTTGAAGTTTTGTCCTGGATTAATTAGTTTTGTCATAAAGCTTTTCCAAAAACTTCAGCAGAAGATGCTGAAGTTATTTAGTTCATTTATAAAAACTTCAGCACTAAATAAGCTGAAGTTTTGCACAGGTATCAAGAAGGCGGCGCCTGAAGTTGTAAAAATTAGGGTATAGGTTAAATAATTTTAAAAATATGGGTATAGGTTAAATGGGGGCGACCAAATAGGGCGCTCCATGCAATTTCCACCATTCTAACCCATTAAGCAGCCCAAATGCAATCCATGAAACTCACAAAAAACAAAGGGATCTCAACCCAACTTATCTAGAAATTTACTTAGTTGCCCCAAATTTTATTTATTTATTTATTTTTTGTATTTGTAATTTTCTATTTTTTTCTCCACCACCCACCCACTCCTACCACGCAAACCCCCTCGAATGTTATATTTCGAGCTTGACATTCCTATATTGTCTCTTTAAGTTAATTAGAACTTTCTATGGGCAAAATAAGTTCTTTTCGGTTATTAAAGAGCTATCAAGGCAGCAAAACATTCAGAAACTAAGTAGTCCTTTTTCGTAGTTTTTTTGGGTGAAATATACACTTACATTAACACTAATTAAATATCATTAAATATAATTTTGACTTTTTTTGGGATATTCGAACCTCATGCAGATGGTACCTGATATTGCATTAATTTTCGTAAATATTCGTCCTTGCTCCATGCTATGCAAGGTCATCCGCTACTCCATTTGCTCTTTTGGAGACATGCTTTAGTGAAGGTTGCCCCAATTTATGCATCAAACACATCCCGAGGCGAAGTTAGGATTTCAATTTTATAAATTATGAATTTTAAAATAACAACTTTAAATTTTTAGTAATTGAGTTATAAATTTAATATTTTTATATATTTAATGCAAATATATCGTTCGAGTAAAAGTAACTGGGTTCGTCCGAATGCATACGGGCATCTAGCGCCGCCCGTGATCATATGAGCCCGGTTTATGCATTAAAACGGGAGTAGCATTGCTTAAATGTTACAATATGCATGTTTATGATTTCTTTAACTAGAATATGTTTATATTGTTTCCATGTTACAACATGTTAACGATTTCTATATAATCTATTCATATTTTAAGAGGAATAACATTTTGTTGTAAAGTCAAGCCATATATAATCCCTGTTCAGTTCGGCAGACTTTGACGTTAAGCTACGTAAACTTTATAGTATATGAAACGAGATGATGTGCATGTGAAAAGACACATATCATTTCTCATTCTATTTAATTAATCGAGGATTGTCGTAACTATATTCAGTTACTATTTTACTTCCTGAGCCGAGAGTCTCCCAGAAACAACCTTCCCATCATTTTCAGCTAGGAGTAAGGTCTACGTACACTTTACTTTTTCTGGACCTCACTAATGGAATTTTACTGTATATGTTATTGTTGTTGTTGAGAATTACAGTAACTATATTCATTTACTATTTTACTGTGCGAGAATATTCAAAAGGAACAAAAAAGATTTAATAAAACAATAGAGACAACTAAGATCTCAGAGAATCTCTTAAAGAAAAACTCAGCCAATGAGTTTTTGAGGCATTAATTAGCATGAAAATATATCCTTACTTAAATATAAAAAAAAAAAGAATACTTAACAATATGGTTGCCTTTTGCATGCNTATATATATATATATATATATATATATATATATATATATATATATATATATATATATATATATATATATATATATATATATATATATATATATATAATTAAGTGCAAATAGGCCATTCACCATTCCTTGTACAACTCCTCTTACGCTATTTTCTTGTCACCTTTAGCAACTAAAAATATAGACGTACATTATGAGCTTCAAATTCAATAGCTCTTTGGCAGCAATTTGTATTCTGCTATTGCTTTCAATCAATCTATGTGAAGCTCAGTTAACTCCAACATTTTATGAAAAAACATGTCCTAAGGCGCTTAGCACGATTCACAACGTTGTGAGTCGAGCAGTATTGCGGGAACGTCGCATGGCAGCTTCACTCATTCGCCTTCATTTCCACGATTGCTTTGTTCAAGTAACATATACCATATATTAATCCAGTGTTTATTTGTTAGTATATATCAAAAGCGGATTCAGAATTTTAAATTTGTGATCGCATGTTTAGTATGGTTACATCTCTACTTATTTATTTTGACAATAGGTTTGACTTAACTAAAAAATAATACTTATCAACTATACATATAGAGAGAGCTCAAGCCAATAACGGACGTGAGAAATATAGAGAACCGCCCTAGCTAGCTTGTTCGTTATGGCATTTAGTGTTCATTTGGGAGCATAGAACAACAACAATAATATATACCTAGTATATTCTCGTGTCGCCGCTAAAACCATACCAATAGTGGCAACTGAAGTGGTCGTTACTGAAAGTCGTCACAAAAAACCTAATTTCTTGTTGTGTGTGTAAATAGACCTTACACCTACATACAATAGACCCTCGGCCATTTTCAATATAGACTCTCGACTCAAGAAAGCATAAGCACTAACATTTTTGTTAATTTTTTCGTTCTATTTTAGGGTTGTGATGCATCAATCTTACTTGACGAGGCTTCAAATATCACAAGTGAGAAGACAGCAATACCTAATCAAGGATCTGTAAGAGGTTTTGATGTTGTTGCGACTGCAAAGAGGGAGCTCGAAAAAATATGCCCTGGTGTAGTATCTTGTGCGGATATTTTGACCGTTGCAGCACGAGATGCTTCTATCGCTGTAAGTCCACTAAAGTTTCAACAAATATTAGATCTGAGCTCATATTTTTAAAAGGTGAATGCATTAAATATTTAAATCTTAAATTCGTCTCTTCTCTGACCGAGTACACATAATGACCTACAGGTTTGCGGGCCATCATGGAAGGTTAAACTTGGAAGAAGAGACTCCACGATGGCAAATCGTACTCTAGCAAACATTGATATTCCTAGTCCCTTTGATAATCTTGACACTCTTATTTCTAGATTTGCTAAGAAAGGACTTAACGCAAAGGAAATGGTTACTTTGTCAGGTACGTATGTAAAAAAAATCTACAGATTATTTAAGTTGAATTTAACTTCTATGCACTGCGGTATATATATACAATCAGATCATTTATATGGTACTTGCAGATATATTAATTGATAAGCTAATAAAAATAGTTAATAGATTAAATGGGGCGTTCTAGTGCGTTGTAGATTCTTATCCAAGACTTGTATCATTTGATGATGCCATGTGAGTCGCTAGAAACATGTGAAGTGTATGGCTAACCCAATAACAAAAGTTTCGTAAGGGGACTGGAGCAGGCTACCATGAGACAAAAGATCTTCTTTCTAAAGAGATTCGATTCAGAACTCTTATATGTCCAAGGTTCAATATCGAAATAATTTCAGAGGTTTTCCCTGACTTTATCAGTGTCAACAAACAGTTCGAAATACCTCGACTATTTTAGAACAGGTCCGAGTCAAATCATTACATTACTCATAATGTAAGAAATCTTATATTGTCGGCATAATCTGTTAATCAGGGGCGTATTTAGGGGTGGTTGAGTTTAGTGAACCCATGTTTTCCTCCCTAGATAATGTATAGTAACGTATAATATCTTTTCAAAACATGCTATATGTGTGTGCACGCATATAGCATGTTTTAAGAACCTAAAGATTAAACGCGTCAAATGTATATATTCTGGATCCACTTTCATAATAGTGTATGGTCCACTCATCTTCTTAAAATCCTGAATACACCTATGCCGTTAATGTTAGGAATATATATGTCCATCGTCGACATATTTCATTTTCCAAACAACATTCTCATTCTCAATTATTTGCAGGGGCACACACCATTGGCCAATCACAATGCTCTTCATTTCGGAACAGAATATACAATGCATCAGATATAGATGCAAGTTTTGCTAGCATTAGAAGACGTCAATGTCCAAGAAATGGATCAGGGAATGGAACTTTAGCACCACTTGATTTGGTCACAGACAAAAAATTTGACAACAATTATTTCAAGAACCTAATGCAGAAGAAAGGCCTACTTCAATCTGATCAAGTTCTTTTCAGTGGAGGATTAACAGATAATATTGTTTCAAAATATAGCAAAAATAATAGTGCGTTTTTCGCGGATTTTGCTAAAGCTATGGTTAAAATGGCAGATATTCAACCTCTAACTGGTCGAAATGGGATCATAAGGAGGGTCTGTAACAATGTCAACTAATATTTTCACAACCATCTATATGTGGTTTGTGCCATTTTGTCTTATGTGGTTTCTCTTGATTGTTTTTTTCAATCTGCACTTGTGAAAGAGTTGTCCTATATTTGATTAATGCTTCAATTTGTTTGTTGACAGTTCTTAGCTAGCTTAGTTATCCGCCATTAAATATGTACTTATATAGTAAGCTGAACTTGTTGGTATTATTAATAAATAATAATGCAAAATCAAAGATTACTTTGTGGATCACTTTTCTTTCTTGCTTAGTTGTCTTTTATAGTGTTCCTCGTACGTTGTGCAACTTTATATTGAGTTGTTAGCTAGCAAAAAGGAGTTTATCTCTAAACTACTGTGTGCCTATTTTCCGCTTTTCACGGTCAAAGTCAAAGGTTTGTTGGTGACAAGATCGGCATGCCTTCTAGTTGTAGTTGACTTTAAGCACACCTGAACTACCCACAGTCGTCTATTTACGGGTGCACATGAGAAGTTGGGCCTAAAGATAAAAACGGGCATCCAAACACATACATTAAAAGAACATGACCAGATTCGAAAAAACATCTTCTTCTCTTCTTCTTCCGTCATCTCTGGGCAATTATTTTGTGCAAACTCCAAACTTCCAGCCACGAGTGCATGTGTTTGGAAGTGCTGTGAATCCTTGGGGAGCGATCAGTTTTAACGATTTGCATTTTAGCCGGGCCGAAATCACTTTCAAGGTAGTGGTTTGGCATGACACAACATTTGTTCAATAAGTTATTTTTATTTTATTCTTGTTTTTGGTCAATATTATTAGTTATTTCACTACTGAAAAACTGTAAATTTGCGATTGTCAACTCAGTCGCAAATCGGTCAAAAATCATATTTTTTCGATCGATTTGCGACTGAAGTGTTAGTGGGAGAACACGTGATCGCAATATATTTGCGACTGAATCAGTCAAAAAATTGCGACAGATTCAACTGCAAATTGAAAAAAGCGGGGACATTTGAAATTAAGCAATTTGCGACCGAATCAGTCGCAAATTTAGTGACTGATTCTATCGCTGACAAGAGCTAAAAAATAAATATAAATAAAATGTTTCGATTGATTCCGTCAAAAAATTAAAAATAAAATTATTTTTTAATTAATTATTCCGATTGAAACAGTCGTAATTATTAATTAATTAAAATATCAGAAATTCTCCATTTGCGACTGATTCAGTGACAAATATTAATTAAATATTGTTAAAAAAATTTAATTTGCTACTGAATCATTCGCAAATTTTCCGGGTGAAATTTGCGTCTGATTCAGTCACAAATCTGCGCATTTCAAGCAGAATCCTGCTGTATTTCTAATTACACCACCTGCCTAATAAAACAACCAACCAAACACGTAATAATTAACCAAAAATCTAATATAACAATTCAAAATCCAATATCTACTACAAAACGAACAGTAATATTTATAATTCAACCAACTAATGAAACAACCAACTATCAAACAATATAAATTAAACATGTCTCTAACTTCGACTCTAAAATATTCAAATAGCCTATTCAGATTCAGTCTCCTCCTCAGGCTCAGACTCCATTGCAGCTCCTTTCTTGCTTTTCCTTTTTAATAATTTTTGGATCAAAGCCTGAGTTGCTTGTAATTCTTGCAACATTTGATCCACTTTTTGACGCATAGCTTCCATGTCTTCTTGGGAAACTGATGCCCCAGTGAATAATGTTGCTGGTAGACGGCTGGAGGATGGTTGTACTTTAATTTCATAGACTCGACCTTTATTTATTATTTTCACGAGAAATAAAGAAAAGAAAGTAAAAGAAGTAAGAAAACAAACAAGGAACTTTCAAACTAATACCAAAATAGATAATTACATTATATTTATACCTTTATTCACCCCCCAGTCGCTTGTGTCCAAATTGCTGTCATATCCTCTGGGGTCGGCTGAGTTCCTTCAGGCTGAGTTTGCCGCGATGCATCAAGACCAATATGATACTTGTCCTGAAATAAAAATAATACACGTTATATAAATAAAATAAACCAAGAAGGAAAAATAATATAGTGTTTGTGTTCGGATTATACAAATGTCTCTAAAGCACGTGCTTCGATCCATCCTTTTCTTGTGCTGTCCTTCTTTTTCTTCTTGTGGGTCTCCACAAAGACTTCAACATAAGTCACGATGGCTCGGGGATGCAATCAGTGGTGAGCCACCGAACTGACTAGCAAGATCACGCGGGGACGAAGCTGAAAAATGAGGCGTGGGTATAAAATTAATAGTGGTCGAAGCTGAGCCACCATGAGAAGTCATGGAGTAATACTGAAGCGAGCTAGACGGGGGAGGGACTTTGAAAAAGTCAGATGACTGTGAAGCTGGCATGGAAGCACGAGGATGCATAGGAGGAGGACTCATATTTGGTGTAGGTGGAGGAAGGTGACTTGATCTTGGTAAAATGTGTTTTTTCTTCTTAGATTTTTTTATTTCTTTACCGCGAGAATCCATCTGTGTAATAAATTTGGAAGCGATAATAAGCTTAATACCTTAAACTTAAAACTAAGTCTTTAAATTATAACTACTTAATACAATTCCAAATCATTCTTCTCTAAAGTTAACAATTTTACATATACATAAACTTCGAAATTGTTAAACCACGTATAGGTACTAATCTCAATTTTAAAAGTGAATTCAGTTTCAAACTTAAATATTAATACATCTATGGCAATTCAAATAGTTTCAAATTTAATTCTATCCTCTATTACTGTTCACATAGGGAACCAAACTAACTACATGCTCAACAAAATAATACTTTGTCTCACTAGTCCCATAATTCTCTTCATAATTACTCCCCCAAACATTCCTAACCTCTGAAAATATTATGAATAATGTACTGGACAAGAAACAGTATTATTAACCAAAAGTTAACCAATTATTTCAAGTTTTTGCAGCAATGCCTTTAACTTAATTTTTTTCACATGTTTACAAAATGATAATTGTCAGATTTTGTAGATTTATCCCTTCCTTTTCCTGATTTAGTTTGCGCCCTTCAGGAGCCATCTTCTACAATAAGTGCATCTTATCCATCACTTGTCAAATAAATTACAAAATTGATTCATACAACACTTCTTATTTTCTTTTCCTTGTTCTATTCTATGTCCTATATGTTTTTCTTTTTAAACTCCTGGTAGATATAAGGTGAAAACATATAATCCCTACGAATTCTTTTTTCACCATATTGTCTTCAACTCCAGAAGTTCCAAAGCAGATGTAAATGACAACTTCATTGAATAAATTTAATTTGTTGCAAATGACAAATGTAAGTTAAAAAAAAGAAAGAGAACAAACAACACTCAATTGAGGAAAATTGAGGTGCATTCTTATGTTTTATTCTTTTTTTATCCGAAGAGTTTAGAGTATTCCTAGAACAAACACCAATTTATCAAACAAATCTTTTCCACGGTTGGGTAAAACGAAGGGGTGAGAGAAAGGGGTGGATATAGGGGATGGGTTTAACAAAAAGGAGGGTTGGGGAAGAAAAGGGAAGAGAGTAAGTACCTTTTCCGGCGAGTAGCGAGCTGGGGTCTGGGGTCTCAATGGAGAAAAAAAAAAAAAAGATAGAAAGAAAAGAGAAGAATAAAAAAATCAGGGCGGGGCTAGGGTTTTAAAAAGAATCTGCAACTGATTCCGTCGCAAAACTAGTAACCGTTTCAATCGCAACTTTAAAAAAATAATTTGACCAAAGTTTAAAAAAATATTCGACCAAAACGGATGTAAATGGTCAAATAAAATTGTTTGACTTTTAGTTTCCGATTGAATCCATCGTAAATTTTTATTTTGCGCCAAACGTTGCGATCAATGTTGTTGGAAAAATAATCGAAAGAATTAAAAAAAATATAACAAATGTTATTTTTGAAAATTCCGACCAATTTGTGATTGATTTTTTCGGTCGTAAATTTTTGTTGGTCTTTAAGCTTAGTGTAGCTTAATTTTAAGCTTAGTCTAGCTTAATTTTAAGCTTGAGGTAGCTTAAAGAGAGTGAATGAAAAATGGTGGGAAAAGAAATGGAGGGAAGTGAGATTTTGAATTAGTGCACTTTGTCCCTCATTGGAAGAAGGAAAGAAAATCGATGTGTATATATAGAGAAGCTCTTCTTCTAGCTCTTAAAGAGTTGAGAAGAAGGCAAGCCTCGCGCCGTCGTCGTCGTTGCTCACTCGGCTCGGCTTCGGTTTCGGATTTGGATTTGGATTTTGTCAAAGATTGATTGATTAATCTTTTTGGACAAAATTCTTTTCAATTTATTTAATTAATTAATGGAAAAGTTTCAGATCCGGAATGACCCGCGACCCGGTCCGGTCCGACCCATTGTCTTTCTCGGATTATTTTAAATCCGTTTTTAAATTTCTCGCAATATTCATACCTGTTCAAAACAGCTATGGATGTTCTGAAAGGATTCACACATGTTCCAACAACTATGGTTGTTCTGAAAGGTTGCAAAACCTTTTCAGGAACAGTACGAAATTGGCTATAAATATACCTTGAATACCAGAATTTTTACTTACTAAATTTTCTGATCTTCTTCTTCTTCTTCTGCACAAAATATTCCAGTGTGTTTTACAGCCTTCGAGTGGTTCGTTGTTCACCGACGTTTTTGGTACCAACACTCCGGTGAGTTAAATCGTTCTATCCTGGGAGGATATATTCCAAAACCTCGGGTACTTGAGGGGAATAATTTTCTTAAGGACACACTGTGTATTCAGTGCGCCCGGTTTAGTCTTATATTATTTTTCATAGAAAAGCTAAGGACGCCTGGACGAGCGCGGCCGCGCTCAGCACGCGCTAGTCAGGTTTCTCACTGTCCCTGGTAAATTCCACTAGCACGGCCGCATTAGAGCCCGTGCTAGTGAGGTTTCTCACCGTTTCTGTATTTTCAGAAGAAATTTATTGTTTTATATTACAACAATATAGATAAATAACAATCTTAAGGAAATTATATTTTTATTATATTTTGTATTCTGTTTTTGGAGATTAAAAACCTTTGTGTTTTCTACTCCGTCTGAATTTTACTATTCTGATTTGAAGATATAAAAACTTCATCAGAATTTTGAAATTAAGAAAACGATTTGAAGAACATAAAAACTTCATCGTTTTCTGTGAAACAGTATATAAAAACTTCGGTTCTTATTTATTACACATACTATTTATTGTTGATTACAATATTGTTTACTGTTCTGGTTTTGCCATTGATTGAACTCTTCTGTTGTCGACAGTGAGAAATGTCAATTGATAACGGAAATTCTTCTGCGACTGTTGCGGCAACGACGATAGCCTCGTCGAGCCGGACGACTGTTCCATCGGCAGAAAAATCGAGAAAATTTTCTGGAGTCAACTTCAAAGGATGGAAGCAAAGGGTGTTCTTCTGGCTTACCACACTTGGTATGCAGAAATTCACTAGTGAAGAGCCTCCAGTGCCTGCTGCGGACATGCCGGACAATGAAAAGTTCATGATTGTTGAGGCGTGGAAGCAGACAGATTTTCTTTGCAAAGGCTATATTTTAAGTGCTTTAGAGGATAACTTGTACAATGTGTACAGTGCGATAAATACTTTNTCAAGTGGTTGCAATGATTAAAAAGTTGCCTCCTTCATGGAGAGATTTCAAGAACTATCTCAAGCACAAGCGCAAAGAAATTAAGTTGGAAGATCTTGTGATTCGTCTCAAGATTGAGGAAGACAACAAAATAGCCGAGAAGAAGTCTCGTGGAAATTCAACGATCATGGAAGCTAATAACGTTGACGAAACTGCTCCAAAAAGTAAGAAGAGGAAGAGATCTTCTGGATAGACTAAGGATCAGAACAAAAAGAAATTCAAGGGCAACTGCCACAATTGTGGAAGAGTTGGTCACAAAGCCCCTGATTGTCTCTTCCCGAGAAAGGATAAGAAGAAGGGACAAGCCAACATAGTGGAGAAGAATGATGACATTGATGATCTTTGTGCAATGCTTTCGGAATGCAACTTAGTTGGAAATCCGAAGGAGTGGTGAATTGATTCCGGAGCCACTCGACATGTTTGTGCTATCAAAGAAGCATTTGCGACTTACTCTTCTGCTGGTCCCGAATAAGAGATTTCCATGGGAAATAACTCAACAGCCAAGATTGAAGGTTATGAGAAGATTTTCCTAAAGATGACTTCCGGCAAGGTGTTAACGCTCAACAACGTTCTTCATGTTCCTATTATTAGGAAGAATCTTGTTTCTACTTATTTACTAGTGAAGAATGGATTCAAATGTGTATTTGTTTCTGATAAAGTTGTT
>ML302787.1:0-23140 GCA_005239505.1 Nicotiana paniculata | reverse complement strand
CCCACCCACCTCCCAACCCACACCCATCCGCACTTCCCACACAACCGACCCCACCACCACCCCTACAACCACGAACCACGAACCCCTACCCTTACTCTCACCACTGCCACTCCGGCCCCTAGACTCCGACCTACCACCCTTCTCTGCCATTACCCATTTCGTCTCCCATAGTGTTTGCTTAAATTATATATTTTTTAAAAACTATTTTCTTCTACCTAATCAAACACCGGAAAATAAGCAAGAAAACTACTTTTTTTTCTAAGGCAAATAATTTCCTTCATACCTAACACACCCTATAGCACTACAAGTGGGAATTCTATCCGAGGATCATCCCCTGATGCTTCCAACAAGGATGTATTCCATTTCGTAAAATTGGGTTTTTCCAAGTGGTACCAGCTGCTCATTCGTTTTTTATTCAAGTAATCTTCAACCAGAGGAAAATGATGAAACTCTGTAAAAAGATTGCAATATCATTATCTTTGTTGGATTTTGCATTTGTTACTACTGATATTTGATTTACTACAATAAAAAGTAGTTTAGTCGTAGGAGGAGTCCTTGTTTAAGTTTAAATTTATTGGATAAGTTAGTTGAGATAGTCTAGGTTTTTGGATTTGAATAATTATTCTGCAGATTTTGTTTTTAAGTTGGCTATTTAAAGCCTTGTTATGCTTAATAAAATTATTGAGAGACTTTTTCAATCAATACTTTTAATCTTTTTGTTGCCCCATCTTTTAAAAAAACAATAATGGTACCAAGAGCTTCATTGGTCTTACGGGATCTGTCAGTTCTTCCAAAGAACTATTTTTCAAATCATTTTTAACCAAAATCAATTTTTAAACCATTTTCAAACATGGCAAGCAACAATCTCTCTTTGAATGCCCCACAAATTTTCATTGGCGAAAACTACCAGATTTGGTCAGTGAAAATAAAATTGTATCTTGAAATCTATGATTTATGGAATGTCGTAATAGAATAAAGATCATTACAACCACTCCATGCAACTCTTATCATTATCCAAATTAAAACTCTTTTGAAAGAACCTTTAGCGGTTGTGGGCGAGGAGGAATTCGAACCCCCGACACCGTGGTTCGTAGCCACGTGCTCTAATCCTCTGAGCTACAGGCCCCACCCCTACTCTACTGGATCTGTTCCTAGGAGTACCCTAAAAAAAAGGAACCTTTCCTCTCCCCGGCCATTTCGGGTTAATAAGATGTTTCTTATGATAAGAAGTTATGTCTCATAAATGTGATCTAGCTGAGAATGAAAATTAGCAAATTTCACATCTACGGCAGATTCTGTGCCCCATATCATTTAGACTTATGAAACTAAGCGGGCGGGGAAGGTATGACACCTCCCCCAAAGACAAAGTTGCTGAGATTGTTTTTTTTTTTTTTTGCACAAAACCAAAATGAAAAAGAAAAGCAAGAACGAGTCATATTGTAGGAGGATGTAAGTTCAAAAACACTTGAAAAAATTCACAAGCACAAATTGCCAAAGCAGAAATTGAGGAGGATCAACCTTTATAGATTGCAGCAACAAAAGCAAGGAGGAGTATTGGACTTTGCATTTGTTACTGCTGATATTTGATTTACTACAATAAAAAGTAGTTTAGTCATAGGAGGAGTCCTTGTTTAAGTTTAAATTTAATTGGATAAGTGTTGAGATAGTCTAGGTTTTTGAATTTGAATAATTATTCTGCAGATTTTCTGTTTTTAAGTTGGCTATTTAAAGCCTTGTTATGCTTAATAATTTTATTGAGAGACTTTTTCAATCAATACTTTGAATCTTTTTGCTGCCCCATCTTTTAAATAACCAACAATCTTTTATGTTTAATTATTTTTTTAAGTTTTAACACAGAATAAAGATAACCTTATTATTTATGAAGCTTAGCTCTTTATGGTCTGAATTATCTTATAGTCGTATCTATTAGTTAGTGATAATCATATAATTTGGTTTTATCTACTCTTAACTTGTTAGTTTGAGCTAGAATTAGTTTTAAGATCTTTAAACAAATAGTGAATAACACTTCACTTGATGAGTAACAATTTATGATTGATTCCTCTCTTGTTCTTCTCTTATCTCTCTTACTTCTTCTGTCCTCTCCCTTCTCCTTTCTGGTGCTAAATCAGGTGGTCTATTTAAAATAGAGAGAAAAGGCATGACATAATAACAACAGGTCCAGTCAACATCATCGCATTTTACCTACATTTAAGTATTTATTATTCACTGAGCTACTATTGCAGCCCCCCTATGCAGAACTGTGTAACTTAGATAGAATGCTTGTGTCTCCAATGAAACCGGATAAAATTTATCCTCATGAAATGTAAAGAAACTATAGGTTTAACATTACTGATCCTTCTCAGTTTCTCAGAAGTACAATTGATAAAAAATGCATGTAGCATTCTTTTTAAGCTCGTTTGTTGCTCTATTGTAGGTTATGAGCATCAAAGCTATCGGTATAGCAATAAAGCTTACATTGGAGGGTTCAAGCCAAGTTGCACATCTTCAATCTTGGGTGTTTCTGATGGTTGCTGTTACATGTATAATTACTCAACTAAATTACTTAAATAAGGTAGACTTCTACTTTTCGTTGTAACATCTAATTATAGTTGAAGTATGAGAGTAGGTTTTGATGGAAAACAGTAATGAATTGACACTCATTGAAGTTGTTCAAATGCATGGGCTAATATTTACAAGGATTACTGTGGAAAGTACATGGCGTTGCATTTCCGGCTAAGCTTGGCTTAGACTTGTAACATAAAATGCCTGAATTTGGCTCTTGCAGGCACTGGACACATTTAACACAGCTGTGGTTTCTCCAATATATTATGCCATGTTCACATCGTTTACAATTTTAGCCAGTGCCATAATGTTTAAGGTATTTCTGAAAGTGAATGTTTGGAACGCATGGGGAAAATCTCTCGTTTTTGTTTCTAGTATCATTCTCTTTTTTCGTGATGTTTCAGGATTGGTCTGGTCAGAGTGCTAGCGACATAGTTTCAGTGCTTTGTGGCTTTTTAACTGTGCTCTCAGGTACTATGGTTCTTCATAGTACAAGAGATCCGGATCCTCCTCCTAATACAGGTATTTACATGGTTTAGAGCGTGATAGTCTGTTGACGTGCAGAGAAAATTTTATCTGCCTTTTTATTCTAGTGTGTGATACAGTGCAAAAAGTTGTACATACTGGTTCTCGTAATAAAAAAATATTCTCCAAATAGTACTAGGCGTAGACAAACTTGTCTCCCTTACGAGACTCTTGTATATACAATGACCCTCATTGTTGCTAGGGAGCTCAGAGTACTACTGTAGAATGAATTCATTTGGCTTTTTCTTTTGAATAGCCTCTCTTTCAATGGAAAATGGACGTAGTTTTTTCTATTTTATGAGATGATCTGGAGATGGTACAGCTTGTGTCGGATTGGATGTCTGTAGGGTGAAGTATTGGTAGAAGAAGACGAGTTGCCAGATATTGTGAAATTATATATTTCTTCTTTGCTGAAGTTATTTCCACCAGAAGTTAGTTGCTTTTGGCATGTTGTTGAGTAGTTTAAATTTCTTCATTTATTACCTGCAGATATGTACGCGCAACTTTCTCCTCAAATATCATGGTTGGTACATGCCAACGGAGAAATATGGAAGCAGAAAGAGGACAGTTTGCATTCAGAATTTGTTGCAATAATTAGGCAGGATCATTTCAAGTAGGGCCAAAAATGAACTTAAATGATCGGTTGGAGGCACTTTTCTATGGCTGTTCATTTTCCATCCAAACGAACTTTATCATGCCAGATTTTGGATCTTCCGATCAGCTTGAGAGAGTTTCGGTTTTTTTTCTCTAGGTCAGATGTTTATTATTCTTGTCCATTACTAAACTCATTTTTTTGGCCTAGATTGTAGATTTCTGAGTTGGTGGGCACCTAGATATAGTATAGCAGTATATGATGCTAGTGTTTAGTCAGTAGCTTTGATCTGTTGGCGAGGATCAGTCTTTACGGTCATGAGCAAGGCAATGGTAGCTCGAACTTGACAATTTTCTGTTGCTTCTCATTGTGTACAACTTGTGGAAAGAAGCCAGTGTTCCATTTGTTAGCTTCAAGTCATGGAACTGCACAGGTATTTTCAAATTTTGTTTAGAACCATACCGCAATTATATATAAAAAAATAGTAAATTTACTTTGGTGAGCAACCAGGTCCATGACTTGAAAACAAACAGATATGTAACAAGAAAAACTAAAGTATAGCCAAAATTATTTTATTTTGCTGATAAAAAGGGCAGCCCGGTGCACTAAGCTCCCGCTATGCGTGGGGTACCCTTCTGCATGCAAGAGGCTGTTTTCACGGCTTGAACCCGTGACCTCCTGGTCATACGACAACAACTTTACCAGTTACCCGAAGGCTTCCCCTTCTTTATTTTGCTGAAAAGTCGTAAACAATTAGTTATAAACAATTGATTTTCACTCTTTTGTTTTATGTTTTACAGCTTTTCTTTCATACTCTGCTTCAGCAGTTATAATCCTTTGGTGTGGGAATAGGCCACGAAATGGATATGTAAAGTGTTAAACTGTTCCTGGGTCCTTATATGCCTTACTAGTTGTAACTAAAGTAAAAAAAAAGAAAAATTCTTATTTAGGTATTAAATTGACTTAAGAAACTTGATAAATTGCTCCAGAGCTTTGGGGTGGTGTAAAGTGTTTGCATTTCAGTGGATGATGTCTTTTCCTTACTCTATGCTTGTACAAATTACTATACTTTGGCCTGCTATATGGTACAAGGTAGTACAGGCTTGCTGTTATTTCCATGACTAGTTGGTGATGTAACTCAATAGAACATTGCAGCACTACTATTTCTGAAGTTTTTATTTATTTCAAATATTAAGATAAATTTAAAATAAAGATAACCTTGTGAAACAATGACAACAACAATTATGCCACAGTCCCAAACAAATTGGGATCGATTATATGAGTCATCACTTCTTCACTTAAGTTCAACTCATGTCATAATCGTAAAGATAACCTTTGCTCTAGTCTACGTACATGGGCGTTATATTTCACAATCAAAAATACATTCACGACCTCCGCTTCAAAATTCTTGAGCGAGAACAAGCTTGATACATGGCCAGATGCCAAGAAGTTACCTCCATAGACATCAAGTATTTTCAAAGTCTTCTTCACAGGATGGTGCAAGAACAAGAAATCCTCACGCCACAAGAACAACACCACTCCATTATCCAAAACCTTCAGCAGATAAATCATTTCATTGCATTCAGGAATTATATTTATTACAATTTCTTTGACCCATGAACTAGTTAATCCATATTCTTTCATCACCCAAATATCAAAATGACTAGACAACGTCCAAAAACTCCCAAACTTTGCAAATTGGGACAATTTTCCTCACTGTACCCTGGAGCCGTGGGAAATGATCGAAGAAACATATTTGTTTACCCAAAAAAAAAAAAAATAACAATTAAATTTATATGTGGTTTTAAGAATATGCGGATTAATTCAATACAAATGATAAATTGCGTTAGATTAAGCAGATAAAAGACATAATAAATTATCAAACCGATAGGTGAGTGATCCCCGACTCAGTAACAACTTAATGAAGTGTCTGCCTTTGATCCTGAGTTCAACTAATGAAGAAATGATGAACCAAAGTAAGAACTTTGAATAACATAGAGAATAAGAGTATATTTCCTTGATATGCATGTTACAACGTGTCTCATGAATAATAAGCTTTCCCTTTATATGTTGGGGAGTTTTACCCTAAGTACAATTCTAAAAATGGTAAAAATCTTCCGTTTCGCCAATTACTGATTTTCTGCCAATACGAGCAGAGATTCACGCCGCGATATCCAGATAGGCACAGACATCACGACTGTCATGACCCAATATCTATTAAGGTCGTGATGGCGCCAGACATCATCGTCAGGCAAGCCAATCATTAATTAGTTGAAATAAATTCTTGTTTTAACATTTTTGAAATCATTACCTTTAACATATTACGTAATAACTAAACAAAAATCTGTTAAGTAAATACGGCAGTTCAATGTTCCATTTTTTTTATAAAATACATCCCATACACATCCGAGAACCCGGTGTCACAAGTGCATGAGTAATTTCTAAGAATTTATACAATCATTACAAACTTTGTCCGAGATACAGATTAGACAATGGAATTTAAAACAAAATGAATACAGTACGAGGGAGACTCTGTCAGCTGCGGATCGCCTCCGGATGATGCAGCTCGCCTAAGTCTCCAAACCAGCCACATCGCTGTGAAAGTACCTGTGCAATAAAAATGCACAGCAAGTGTAGCATGAGTACTAAAAACAACATGTACTCAGTAAGTATCCCGCCTAACCTCAGAGAGGTAGTGGCGAGAGGTCGATTTGACACTTGATAGAGGTTAATTTAGTATAATCAAGTGAGACACTAAGCATGAATGTCATAGGCAATTTATTTAAATATAAGGGATAAGGAATATCAGTTCTTCTTATATTTAACACTTTAACACCTTCATCATTTCAGTTGACAATTTAAATGATAATCAGGGATGAGAACATCAGACTTATTTCACATTTTACACATCAATTCTTATTCTTTTTAACTGGCAATTAAGAATTTCCTTAGGCTGATAAACATGTATAAATCACAGGAAATACGCAGCAATTATCATGCGCAAGAAATGCCGAGGGTCGAACGGCGCGAACAACAATAACAAACTGTGCACTGCTGAATGGTCGAACGACTCGAACCATAGATGCATCTATTTTCCCCGCTCGCGAATCGATCATGCGACGCGGTCAACATATTAACAATAAGGGTAGCCTGCTCGCGAATCGTACATGCGACTCAGGTGCTCATATGTACACGTATTCACATAATCAATCCACATTTTTTTTATCAAGAAAACAGCTTCTCAAGAAAATGATAAAATTCTTCTTAAAGGAACACGAAAAATAGCATTTAAATCTTTGTTTTGAAACTCATTTGCCAAGTTTAATAATATTCAATAATATAACCTTATCAGTAATACAATTATCTACGGAGGAATCAATTCTCTTTCTAAATGATTAAGAGAAGTACACTCTAGTCTTCTTAGGAAATAATTTACCGATTCAATAGCATTAACAGTCTAATATTATGGGCAGGATCACATGTACAACACGTAAGGAATGCTAGTGGGTCCTAGACTACAAGGGACATGACATAATAGCAGCTACGCACGGACTCCCATCATCTCGTGCGTACGTAGCCCCCGCAGATAGAAGCACATATTTAATTAGTTCACCTAGGGGGACAATTCCCCCTCACAAAATTAGAAAGGAGACTTACCTCGCCCCGAAATAAAATAACCGGCTTCCAAGCCCTTCCGACGACCCCAATGGACGCACAACGCCCCAAAACTATCCAAATAATGACAAGCCAATGAAAGTATACTCTAATATTTGCAACAATTAAAATTATATAATTTTCCAACCCCGCTCAGTGAATTGACCAAAATGCCATTGGGCGCACGTGCCCGGATTCCGAAATTTCTCGAAGATATACCCTACCCATAGCCTTACTAGCTCAAATATACAATTTACTCTAAATTCTATGCTAAATTTCGGGGTAGAAATCCAATATACAATTTCTAGGTTTTCTTCAAAATTCCCAATTTTTCCACAATTTTTCATGTTCAAATTCATGCATAAACCTTGTATTTAACTTGGAATGAGTATAAACAACTTACCTTGACATAGGTGACGAGATCCCCCTCTTAAAGCTCTCCAAAAATCGCTCACACCAAGAGAAATATGAGAGAAATGGCAAAAATGTCGTTTAAAACATAACACTGCCAAAGCGATCGTCCTATGCGATCACATAGGCCAATTATGCTGCCTCTCTAACTCCTTATGTGCGTTCACATGCCAGATCTCGCGTTCGCACATGCCAAACGCATCACGGCCTCCAAACGCACACTGTGCGATCGCAACTCCAACCCCGTGATCGCATAAGCCTTCAACCTGTGGCCTCAACTTTTCCTTCTTCGGGATGGCATTGCACTCCCTGCGATCTCATAGACCAAAAATCCAGCCCTCCAATTTTCTCCTTCGCGATCACACACCATGGATCGCGATCGCATAACACACCAGTGACACCAGAAAATAGCAGTAGCAAAATAGAGAAAAATGATCCGACTCACGCCGAAACACACCCGAGGCCCCCGGGACCCCGTCCAAATCACACGACTCAGTCCCACAACATCCCACGGACTTTCTCGAGGCCTCAAATCACATCAAACAACGCCGAAATCATGAATCGCACTCAAACTTCAACTTTATGAACTTTGAAATTTCAACTTCCACATCCGATGCCGAAACCTATCAAATCACGTCCGATTGACCCCAAATTTTGCACACAAGTCATATTCAACATTACAGACCTGCTCCAACTTTCGGAATCGCATTCCGACCCCGATATCAAAATTTCCACTTCCGGTCGGATTTCACCAAAACCTTCAAATTTCTATCTTTAGCCAAATGACTTCAAAATGACCTACGGACATCCGAATTCACTTCCGATCGCGCTCCCAACTCCAGAGTCACCATACAGAGCTATTCCCATGCTCGGAATCCCAAACGGACATCAATATCACTGAGATGCACCTCAACCCAGACTTAGGAAATTTCTTCAAAAATGCTGACTTCCATAATACACACCGAAATGCTCCCGGGTTATCCAAAACCCGATCCGAACATACGTCCAAGTCCGAAATCATCATACGAACCTGCAGGAACCTTCAAATCCTGATTCAGAGGTCATTTAATCAAAATTCCAATCTTAGTCAATATCTCCAACTTAAGGCTTCTTAAATGAGAATTTTCTTTCCAAATTAACTCTAAACTTCCCGAAATTCAACCCCCACGCCCACGGGTCATAATACCTGGAATGGAGCTGATCAAGACTTCAAACCGCTAAACGATGCGCTAGATCTCAAAACGAGCGGTCTGGTCGTTACATTCTCTCCCACTTAAACAGACGTTTGTCCTCGAACGTGCTAAGAACTGCTCTGGAGTTATCTAAATTCACTGTTCGACACTTCGCGCACCTGCCCGTGCTACCACAACCCAGCTGAGTACATTAGCTTGATCAAATCTGAAGATTTCTTCTTTTATCCATATAATAGGCTCAGAATCTAGTTCCAACACCTGAAATTTCTCTGCCAGGCCTAGTTCCAATATATAAACACTGTATCAACTACCACACGATATACCAGAACATGACTGCATAACTTTGCTGAATTAGCACCATGCACTGCATAATTCATCATCTGACCACAATGACACTCCCTGAACCTTAATAGCCAAAATTTCACGAATCTGATGCTCCCAATGCACCTCATGATATATATATACATCCTGCTATAATGCTGGCGATACCACCACAACGGAGGAGATGTGTAGAAATTCATAACCAACTGCATAGTTAACAAATCATTGAATATCTCCTTTTGACTAGAATCATCACCTCATTACAAACCAATAAGGGCAGCTGCCCTTTAATGTATTTCACATAATCTTATAGCACTAGATCCCCGATCCAAAAATCTCGTCTCACTCAGGATGAACTGTACAAAAAACCAATCACCCCAGACATGACCAACAGTCTCACACGACGCCACAATACGCCAATAGGCCACAATTCAAACATGATACATAAGGAAATGACTCAGGAAAGGACTACTCGACTCACACCACTAATATGGACTTTCCTCGGAAAATAGGAAGTATAACATAAGAAAAATAGATATAGGGAACCGTACACATTATCACAATGTTGCGGCGGGCAATCCGATCCAAATAACATACCGTGGCGACGTGCCACCCGATCCACACATAAAATTACATAAGAAGATACATGGAGCTGAATCGCTCACAATTACAAATTACCGAATATTGGTCACAAGCACGCTAAGTGCATAACCCCGTCCAAGGGAGACTGATAAAGCCATATGCTACAGAACTTAAGCATAACTGAGGTGCAATATATATATATATATATATATATATATATACACTCTGTATCTCAAGAGCTATCCTGCTCACATAACATCATCACTACGGGGGATCTTAACACATAAGAAATTATCAAGCCGTTTCACAACTCACACGGCACAATCATAATATCACATGAATTTGACGAAGACGGAACAACACCTGATATCCCAACACCCCTCCTTGAGGAGCGCCATACTGGAATGGACACATCTACCTCACATGAAGCCCATAATCCTGTTTAAGCCCATTCACACACTTCAAGCTGATTTTGCTCGCAATGAACTAGACCGATAGCTTTACCTGGGTCCATATTAACCCACTTCATCTCATAACACGCATAAACAACCATCATAGCCGAAACAAACACCCCACAATCCACAAATGAGTGAACCGAACGCCCTCCAGGCATAAATTCTCAATTAAGCAATATTACACTTCCTTATACTGGGTCTAAATCTTCCATCAATCAGGTGACTACCTGTCACTCTTATACCATATTCCCGTGTTCACGCTCCCACGACCTTCCACGAGGTAACAAGTCTGCACATCCATACCTTCGACCGCACTAATGTCGCAAAACACATCAAGAACCTATGTCCGGGGTACAAAGCCTCTTTCACCGAATATCGATCTCAGGTGACACTGAAGATAATATCATCTTACTCTGAACTTTCAAATCCTCTTTTCTTGCTCGCCCGATCCCATGACATCCTTGTCAACACCGAACCGAAATCTCGATTCTCACCCCCAGTTACACACTGTTTACTGCACATAACATGCCAATATGAGATTGCGCAAGAATTTATCATAACTCCTGAACCACTAATAGGGTGAACACTTCATCATATAGAAACCTTTTACTTACCTCAATTCAAGAGAACAATAACAACACTAGAGTGAATTCCCACAATCACCCAACATGCAAATCCTTAAGTAGTGGTCTGAACCATCATAAACCTTCTGGGGTCCGCCTACACCTGACATGCCATAGCACTCGAATGCTCCCACATGAAATCTATTATGACGGCCGACAAGCCCCGCACATACCGGCCCAAACCACATGCATAATTTAATCACATTGAAGGAACTGATCACTGCCGTACATGTGCCATTTCAACCATGTCTAATCAATCTATCTTCTTTTTATCATCCTTAACTGCCTCAGAAATAATAGTAACTTCCTTCAACTCATAGAAAACTCAACCCTGACTCATCCCGTGTGACCTTGATTCACGAGACCATGCTGCCTAAATCCCGCAACCCGTCTCCTACCCTCCTGATAATATTTCTACAACCCAGAGTTTATTTCTCTCACTCCTCCAATACAATCCTGCAAGCTGGAAATAACATAGAACACTCCAATTATTTTCCCTTTCTCAGGAATTATACTGCCAAAAGCTCGACTCTTAATCATACTGCTGCCTGAAACCCTTAAACACCGCGTTCTTAACCTTCGAATTTACTAGGACCGCTGCTGAGAGTCACACACTCTAACTGGCCCCGAATCGCAATCAACTCCAAGGATCTTCTAGCACATGAACATCCTCTCAATGAAGTACGTGACTGAGTCACTACCCTTACAACTCGCCTATGCCTTTAGCATAAATTCTGAATCTTCCAAAGCCTAACCCTGGTCCAATAGGGCCAACTTTTGCACACATTCACAATTACCATTTTACTCCTTTCCCTTAGCTGTAATAACTTTCCAACGCGCTGATAATCCGCAAACCCATGATAACACACTCCTACAACCCAACTGCAGGTGGTGGGACTCCCCCACTTAGCCCGAAGCTACTCCTTGCACCACTCTAGACCCTGTTGAGATACTTTCTCCTTTGTTAACACGATCTTGCTCAACCAATCCGTCCAATTCTTCCAAATTCTCTTGTTAGCACTCCCTAAATACTCAAATTCCCTAGCATCATTCACACATTCTCCCTCCTACCGAATAGCCACTAGAATCCCTCACAGAAACTTTCCACCCACACAACCGCTAACCTACTCACAGGAGATAACCCACCTGTGGAAATCACCAACTGACACCTTCCAACGACGCCGTACTGCACACCCTCTACAACATCAATATCCCATCCTAAGCCTGCTTCGTTTACAAATTTTACTAGTCCGTCCGCTCCTCATGGACATCCATTAAATGCGCGACAATATCTTATAATTCCAAGCTATAGTGCATCCTTCTTCATATCAACAACTCCTCTCTGTTTCATCCCATATCCCGCTGCAATAGCCAATATTTTTAATCTAAACCCGTGGACCCAATCATCGTCCACTAAAATTCTCAATCACTCCAAGCTTCTCCTCAAGATAAGCAGTTGTCCTGCCGCTGAACTCCTGTGCTACGCTGCCACTCTCCCACTTGTAATCTCATTCCTTTAAGCACTAACTGACCTCCTTTCCTTACGCCTGGCCTTTTAGAAATTTAGTCTCCGCCTGACACTTCTCACATGTCTTCCTTTGTCGTATGCTGTCCAATTCAATATCATTCTCTGCAGCTCTTACACCAGTAGATCACCGCGACTTCAAACTCTCCGAGGATCATCTTTCTCGAGTTGACTTCATTAGAAATAACTATTCAGTCCTGAACCACCATGCACCATAATCTCTAACAACCACTTCTCCAATACTACTTCACAACACTCTGACCCAATGCAATCGAAGAAACCATAGCACCGACAGACTTAACACATTCCTTTCGATCAATGACGACGATTTCATATCACAGGTGAATATCCCACCTTACTTGAAAACACCAAGTCTTACTACTTTATCAATCCCAACCGAACCACTCATAATCCAAATGCATTTCCTCTGCCGGAACTAAAATATCGAAATCTCGAAATCATACTCTGAAAAGACCTCCCTTCAAACCATTCATCAGGACTCAACATATGGGAAAGCGTTCTATCATCATATCGACATCGCGCGATAACCAATCGTAAACATCATCACAACCTGAGTAACCTCAAGGCTCTCAGAAACACAACTACTGAGCTGAAACAACATATTATCCTTCCGCTGGGCCATCACAACAGCCCCAACCAATTACACATGGAAAACATATCGCACCACATCCGTAGCACCATTTCAGTTCCTCAAATCCACGATTCATAGGAAGCGCTTCGCGAAGTATAAGATTGAGTAGGAATAAGCATAGGCATAAGCCTTAAGGGAATCAAATCGCACGATGAGGAATCAAGAAGGGAAGTACTCCTAACAGCCCTGTAGTCTCTCGAAGATAAGTACAGACGTCTCTGTACCAATCCGCTAGACTCTAATAGACTTGCTCATGACTCGTAAGACCTAAGGGAACCTAGTGCTCTGATACCATGTTGTTAGGACCCAAAATCTATTAAGGTTGTGATGGCGCCAGACACCATCGCCAAGCAAGCTAATCGTTAATTAGTTGAAATAAATTCATGTTTTAAAATTTTTGAAATTATTACCTTTAACATATTACGTAATAACTAAACAAAAATCTATTAAGTAAATACGACAGTTTAATATTCCTTTTTTTTTTATAAAATACATCCCATACACATCCCAGAACCCGGTGTCACAAGTGCATGAGCAATTTCTAAGAATTTCTACAATCATCACAAAGCTTGTCCGAGATACAGATTGGACAATGGAATTTAAAACAAAATGAATACAGTACGAGGGAGACTCTGTCAGCTGCGGATTGCCTCCGGATGATGCAGCTCGCCTAAGTCTCCAAACCTGCCACATCGCTGTGAAAGTACCTTTGTAATAAAAATACACAGCAAGTGTAGCATGAGTACGAAAACAACGTGTACTCAGTAAGTATCCCGCCTAACCTCAGAGAGGTAGTGACGAGAGGTTGATTTGACACTTGCTAGAGGTCAATTTAGTATAATCAAGTGATACACTAAGCATGAATGTCATAGGCAATTTATTTAAATATCAGGGATAAGGAATATTAGTTCGTTTTATATTTAACACTTTAACACCTTCGTCATTTCAGTTGACAATTTAAATGATAATCAGGGATGAGAACATCAGACTTATTTCACATTTTACACATCAATTCTTCTTCTTTTTAACTGTTAATTAAGAATTTCCTTAGGCCGATAAACATGTATAAATCACAGGAAATACGCAACAATTATCATGTGCAAGAAAGCCGAAGGTCGAACGGCGCGGACTAACAATAATAAATTGTGCACTGCTGAAGGGTCGAACGGCTCGAACCATAGATCCATCTATTTTCCCCACTCGCGAATCGATCATGCGACGCGATCAACATAATAACAATAAGGCTAGCCTGCTCGCGAATCATACATGCGACTCAGGTGCTCATATGTACACGTATTCACATAATCAATCCACATTTTTTTTATCAAGAAAACAACTTCTCAAGAAAATGATAAAATTCTTCTTAAAGGAACACGAAAAATAGCATTTAAATCTTTGTTTTGGAACTCATTTGTCAAGTCTAATAATATTCAATAATATAACCTTATCAGGAATACAATTATCCACAGAGGAATCAATTCTCTGTCTAAATGATTAAGAGAAGTACACTATAGTCTTCTTAGGAAATAATTTACCTATTCAATAGCATTAACAGTCTAATATTATGGGCAGGATCATATGTACAACACGTAAGGAATGCTAGTGGATCCTAGACTACAAGGGACATGACATAATAGCATCTAAGCACGGACTCCCATC
Source organism: Nicotiana paniculata (assembly GCA_005239505.1). NCBI lineage: Eukaryota > Viridiplantae > Streptophyta > Magnoliopsida > Solanales > Solanaceae > Nicotiana > Nicotiana paniculata. The sequence goes on along the minus strand of ML302787.1, from coordinate 8,386 downwards.
ATCTCGTGCGTACGTATCCCCCCTAGATAGCAACACATATTTTATTAGTTCACCTAGGAGGAAAATTCCCCCTCACAAAGTTAGAAAGGAGACTTACCTCGCTCCGAAATTCCATAACCGGCTTCCAAGCCGTTCTGACGACCCCAATGGACGCACAACGCCCCAAAACTATCCAAATAATGACAAACCAATGAAAATATACTCTAATATTTGCAACAATTCAAATTATATAATTGTCCAACTCAGCTAAGTGAATTGACCAAAATGCCCTCGGGCCCACATGCCCGGATTCCAAATTTTCTCGAAGATATACCCTACCCATAGCCTTACTAGCTCAAATATACAATTTACTCTATATTCCATGCTAAATTTCGGGGTAGAAATCCAAAATACAATTTCTAGGTTTTCTTCAAATTTCCCAATTTTTCCACAATTTGTCATGTTCAAATCCATGCATAAACCTTGTATTTAACTTGGAATGAGTAGAAACAACTTACCTTGACATATATGTCTAAATCCCCCTCTTAAAGCTCTCCAAAAATCGCTCACACCAAGAGAAATATGAGAGAAATGGCAAAATTGTCGTTTAAAACATAACACTGCCCAGGCGATCGTCCTATGCGATTGCATAGGCCAATTATGCTGCCTCTCTAACTCCTTATCACGGCCTCCAAACGCACATCCGTTCACATGCCAGCTCTCGCGTTCGGACATGCCAAATGCATCACGGCCTCCAAACGCACACTGTGCGATCGCAACTCCAACCCCGCGATCGCATAAGCCTTCAACCTGTGGCCTCAACTTTTCCTTCTTCGCGATGGCGTTGCACTCCCTGAGATCTCATAGACGAAAAATCCAGCCCTCCAATTTTCTCCTTCACGATCGCACACCATGGACCGCGATCGCATAGCACACCAGTGAAACCAGAAAATAGCAGTAGCAAAACAGAGAAAAATTATCCGAACTCACCCCGAAACACACCCGAGGCCCCCGGGACCCCGTCCAAATCACACGACTCAGTCCCACAACATCCCACGGACTTTCTCGAGGCCTCAAATCACATCAAACAACGCCGAAATCATGAATCGCACTCAAACTCCAACTTTATGAACTTTGAAATTTCAACTTCCACATCCGATGCCGAAACCTATCAAATCACGTCCGATTGACCCCAAATTTTGCACACAAGTCATATTCGTCATTACGGACCTGCTCCAACTTTCGGAATCGCATTCCGACTCCGATATCAAAATTTCCACTTCCGGTCGGATTTCTCCAAAACCTTCAAATTTCTATCTTTAGCCAAATGACTTCAAAATGACCTACGGACATCCGAATTCACTTCCGATCGCGCTTCCAACTCCAGAGTCACCATACAGAGCTATTCCCAGGATCAGAATCCCAAACGGACATCAATATCACTGAGAAGCACCTCAACCCAGTCTTAGGAAATTTCTTCAAAAATGCTGACTTCCATAATACACACCGAAATGCTCCCGGGCTATTCAAAACCCGATTCGGACATACGCCTAAGTCCGAAATCATCATACGAACCTGCAGGAACCTTCAAATTCTGATTCAGAGGTCGTTTAATCAAAATTCAAATCTTAGTCAATCTTTCCTACTTAAGGCTTCCGAAATGAGAATTTTCTTTCCAAATTAACTCTGAACTTCCCGAAATTCAACTCCGACCATGCCCAAGGGTCATAATACCTAGAATGTAGCTGATCAAGACTTCAAACTGCTGAACGATGCGCTAGAGCTCAAAACGACCAGTCGGGTCGTTACAACGACCCCTTGTTAGTTATGTGCAGCTGCTTGGTAATGTTATCTGAAGTCTCAATCCTCAAATAGGACCTCGAGGATATGGTACAGATATCCTCGAGTGTAGGTGTCTTGACCGAGCCTAGATACGAGGGGTTCTTTTCTCTGAATCCGATACATTATGATCACGTTCGTGCCCCATTTGGCTCATCAGAAAGTCGAGTCATGCAGTGAACTCGGTTTTACCCGTATATAGATAGTCCCCTCATTTCACAAAGAGTAGGCTTGCCGAAACAACGGGAAACAACAGATGACTCCGGTTCCTTCTTTCGTACGTTACGACGGAGAGTCGAAACGTCCCGTCAACTGCGTTGTTCTGACTTCGGACACATGTTGCTCGTCGGCAGGTTGCCTCCGAATGCGAAGCGGTTGTTGTTTCCTTATAAAGCCTCCTTCATTTGTCTTTTTTCTACTTTACGATTAAATTGTTATCTTCAAGCCTTCCAACCATTGCCAAAACCTTCTTCAAATCTTCATATCTTCATCATTGTTCTTCAATCTTCATAGCAATATCAAGATTTCTACCCGAAATTTCTTCAAATCTTCATACCCTGTTCTTCATCTTCACAACTCGTTTTTCCTAAACTTCGTGTTTATTTCTCAAATTTTCAAACACCCCCCAGATGACAATGGTAAAAACATCAAAAATCATTCCTCAACAAGTTGGCTCTTCATCTTCTCAACCGTCGTTGATAATGAAACGATTAACCCTGAGGTGGTGCCCTCGAAACGACTTCCCCTCTTGTGGCTGCTAATAAATCGGTCGCCGAGNGGGGGGGGGGGGGGGGGGGGGGGGGGGCTGCTCAATTGTAGACGACTTCAAGGTTGAGAAGACTTCTCGCAAACAGGACTGGGGAGAAGGAGTCTCAAGATATATATGTTATGTGACCGAGGACGTCCTTCCCATAGTTCGTAAGGACTGCCGTTAGGAAGACAATGGTGTAGTAGTCCCCGGGCCCGAGGACGCCTTTACAACCCATGTGGATGGGTACTTAAGTGTTTACACTTATCACTTCACATTGGGCCCGATGGACCCAATCGTCCTAGATTTTTGCAAGAGGTGCGAGGTGTGCCTCGGATAAATCCATCCATCACTGTGGAGGATCGCGACCCTCCTCTGTTACTTTGTGAACAAGACTGAATCTTGTCGGTTCACGATCGATAACCTGCTCTGGTTATAGAGTCCTCGAATGTTATAAGGGCGACTGATCAAGCTTACACACTGGGCCAGCAAAGTCCCCTTCTCCTATCGACGAAGACCGAGACGGGGTTGGCATGGAAGTTTTGTCCAAGTGAAGACCAAGGATTTGATCCCCCCGGAATACATGCCATTCCTTGAGAAATGAAATGCGTCTCGTAAGTACAACTCCTTCTTTCAACACCATAATTCTTCTTACCATGGATCGAGGGCATATGTACTCAGTTGTCCTACTTCAAGCGCGATTGTCGCGGACTATCGAAGGCCTGATGGGAGGCCCGTTCTCATGGTAAGGTCTCTTTTCGAGTAGCCAACATCATACCTACACCACTTATTTTGCTAACTCTGCTTCCTTCTTTGTTGTTGTAAGCTTTCCTAAGACCACTGAACTTAGGCCTACAAAAAGGGATGAAGATGTGCCTCCGTACGTTGATCCCTCTATTGCTGCCACAGAGGAAAAGAAGAAGTGGAAAACAAAAACCTCGGGCTCCCCGAGCTCCGAGGTGAAGAAACCGAAGAAGCGGGTGCTCCACAAGCCCAGGTGGGGTTCCCGATCCCGGTGCCTCCCTCCTCCGGCTTAGGGACGAGCCGGAGGATGACTTTATTTTCGTAACCCACGGGAGGACCTATCTCAGGGACTGGGATGCATCCAAGGGGGAGACTAATGAGGCTGACCCCCCTCCATCTCAGAAAGAACGCGGATCCTCGGGGTGAAACTTACAAGGATGCCCGCTCTGCACCAAAGGAAGTGACCGGCGTAATTGAGATCTCGGGGATGCCCTCCTACACCGAGTCTATGCTCGAGGAGGCCCAAGCAAGGAAGGAGAAATCTAAAGAAGGGGCTCATAGAGTGGATGATCCCCTTTGTTCCTTTTTCAATGGCGTGGACTCGTCTTGGATCCCGGTCGTAAGAGGTCGATAAGCATCATTGTCCCAGAGGATGTCCGGGTTCTTTCTTCTCCCGTTGGAGTAGCGAGCTACCTCTGATGCTTGGTCACTGAAGAACACTAGGAAAAACTGAATGGGGTGGACGTGCCGTGCCTATTCAAAGAGGTGCAACAGGTGCCGATCGGGTAAGACATCATTACGTTCTTCCGGACTTTGACTTAGTTCTTGATATTTCTCATGTCTTCTTTATTTTACCCTTTCGCAGGACTCGGTACTTCATCACGAAAGCTTTCTTTGATACCGAACTGAGGTTAACCAACTTGAGCTTGAGGTCAAGGAGCTTTCCAAAAAAAGAGATATGTACAAGCTTCTCAACGAACAACATGAAGTGGCCATTAAGGACCTTCAGGCCGAGCTGGACGAGGATCGAAGGGAGGCTTCAAACCTGAGGTGAGAATATGCCGATCTGGTCGAAAATGTAAAGGTTTTTTAGGTTAGCAATGAATACTTAGCCATGGCGACTAACAATCAAACCTCACAGGTTCAGCAGAAGATTGGCCGGATCGACCAACTCCAGGCTAAAATGACTGAGGCCCAAGCCCTGGCTGATGTTTGGAAGAGCAAAATGGATCGACTGGCTTCGGAGAAGGAAATCGCCCAGGCTCAACCGACATAGGTAGAGATTTAGCTTCGAGTGGAGAAAGAGAAATTCGATAAGCGGTCCCAGCTGAACGATGAACTCCGAGCGCAATTGAGCTCGGCTTTGGCTGAGCGGGATGCCGTCAGTAGTGAATGTGAAGGTTTAAAGGCTTAAATACGCACAAACTCCACGATGCTGAAGAGCCGGTGGCCCAGTATATGGAGATGTCAAAAACGCCGAGGCCTGCCTGAAGACCACTGTCGAGTACGTGAGGCGGTTATATCAAACGGAAACCCTCGAAGATATCCATGCCCGAGTCTTCGACCTATCTGCCGAGATCAAGGAGGCAAAAATACTTGAGGTCGAGTCCAAGAAGCTAGCTGATTCCGAAGATGAAGAGGGCTCTAAAGAATCCGAAGGCCCTGATAGTGTTGATGATGGGTCGAGTTCCAGTGAAGATCATGTGTAGATGCGTTAGGGTTATTTTTGTTTTTTTTTTGTATCCTGTACATATATTTTGTCGAGGCCGTTTTGTTAGGACTTTGTAAAGTTATTCCACACTATAAAAATCTTTTTCCTTTTGGCAATTTTCAAGTCTATTATCTTCAACATCTTTTTATAATTGCAAATTTTTCTAATGCCTTAGCACATAATCGAACGTAGTAATTAGTCGTTTTTCGAAGGTCTGAACAAGACCTGTCATGCAATTTTTTCTCAAACTTATTGAAGCTCGGAGTGACCAGAAGTTTTTCCCAAGATGCTTGTTTAAATGTTTTTAGACTATATATTTGCCGAGGGTAACCTTTGAATAGGTTTGGAATTTTTTTGAAGGCCTTATGTTTTGATTATGGGCTTCGGAAGTCTCCGAACCGTTTTTTAGGGTGGCTGCAGCCTTTTAGGTTTAGCATTGCGTAATAGGTTTTGTGCCTCCATGTTTCGATAACCCGAGCTGCCTGAACTTGTCTCGGATGGCAGTCCCAGAGTAGGGGTGGCCCTTTGGTCTCGGATAAGAGTGGCCCTTAGGCTCGATACTTTTCGGGTAGGAATAGCCCTTAGGCTTGATACTTTTAAGGAGCGAAAATGTTTGTTAGCAAGATAGAAACTTTCTTTCATTTCTGTACGTAACATAGAAGATTGTGAGCGTGAAAAGCCTCGTATTAACACTGAGGTGGCCTATTCGGACACAATTCACTTGACCGTTTGGTCCTTAAAATAAATCCTAACCATCGAGCGTAGATTTTTCGAACACAAAATTTCCTTCCTTGCTAAAAATGATTACCCAAGGTTGATGGCCCCCAGTATTCGAGTTTGATCTTTTAGAGGGATCGAATACTGTTGATGCGACCATTGACTCTGATTAAAAATCGGTATCTGATTCTAAGTTAGCACGATTTACTGTTGCCTCGTTAAAACCGGAAAACCCATTATGACAAAACCGGTTAAAGGAAAAAAGAGTGCAAAGCACGCTTTCAGACCTAACAGCCATATTCTCCATTGGTGTTAGCCTGAAAGTGTTAGTCCAATTCGTAAATTATAGAAAAGTGGATAGTGTCATATCTTAGAAGTGGTATCATTATAAGTGGGTCACGTTCCAATTGTTCGGTAGTTGTGCGTCATTTCTTGCTTCAAGTTTATACAAACGTTTACCGGTTAACCCGATGACTCTGTATGGACCTTCCCAATTTGGTCCTAGCTTCCCTTCGTTCGGGTTCCGGGTGCTTTATGTTACTATTCTTAACACCAAATCCCCAATGTTGAATTTTCGGAGGGTGGCTCTTTGGTTGTAATATATTTCTATCCGCTACTTTTGGGCGGCCATTTGGACTAGAGCTTCCTCGCGCTTCTCATCCAATAGTTCTAGGCTCATGCTTATGGCCTCGCCGTTTGATTCTTTAGTTGCATAGTGGAACTTGAGGCTCGGTTCTCCCACCTCGACCAGTATTAGTGCTTCAGCACCGTAGATCAACGAAAAGGGGTGGCCTCGCTACTGGATTTTGAGGTCGTGCGGTATGACCACAAGACTTCGGACAGGATTTCCTTCCATTTTCCTTTAGCATCGGTCAACCTTTTCTTAAGGTTTTGAAGGATCATCTGGTTCGTCGATTCCGCCTGTCCGTTCCCACTAGGGTGATAGGGTATTGACAATATCTTTTTGATCTTATGGTCCTCAAAACATTTGCTTACCTTGCTGCCAATGCACTGCTTCCTGTTATCACATACTATCTCGGCCGGTATACCGAACTGACATATGATGTGGTTCCAAATAAAGTTGATGACTTCTTTTTCCCGGACCTTTTCAAACGCTTGAGCTACGACCCATTTAGAGAAGTAGTCAGTCATAAATAGTGTAAATTGAGCCTTACCAGGTGTCCATGGTAGGGGACCGACGATGTCCATTCCCCATTTCATGAACGGCCATGGCGACAAGATCGAGTGTAGCAACATTGGTGCAAGCTCTGACAACGTCGCATTTTCGCACAAAGTCCTTCGCATCTTTCTTCATGTCGATCCAGTAATAGTCGGCTCTGATTTTGTTATGAACCAACGATTCTGCCCCTGAATGGTTTTCGCAGGTGCCCTCGTGAACTTCCCTCAAAACATATTCGGTGTCTCCTAGCCCCAAGAATATGGCGAGTGGGCCATCGAACATACTTCTGAATAGAGTATCTTCGAACATGCTAAACCTGGCTGCCTTCGTGCGCAAAGCTCTCGATTATTTAGGATCCAAAGGTAACTTATCAGTCTTTAAATAGTCTATATACTTGTTTCTCCTGTCCCAAGTTAAACTGGTTGAGTTTATCTCAGCATGACCTTCTTCCACCACGGATTTCATGAGTTGTACGGCTATTCCCGAGCTGAATTCATCGTCGTCAAGCGACGAACCCAAGTTAGCGAGAGGATCAACATCGTATTTTGATCCCAGTGCACGTGTTGTAGGGTACATTCCTTGAATCGATGCAGCATTACTTGTAGTTTATCCAAGTATTTTCGCATTTGCTCCTCTTTCACTTCGAATGTCCCATTGACTTGATTTACCACAAAGAGGGAATCACATTTAACTTCGATCACTTCGGCCCCCAGGCTTTTATCCAGTCCGAGACCTACAATCATGACCTCATACTCGGCCTCATTGTTAGTCAATATCATAGTTATAATAGATTTTCTAACTATGTTACATATACACGACTTCAACACGATGCTGAGTCCGGACCCTTTTGCGTTTGATGCACCATCCTTGAAGAGGTTCCGAATTCCCGAGTAAGTCTTTGAGGTCAAAATAATTCCTTTTCAACTTCAGGTATTAAGGCCGGCGTAAACTTGGTCATGAAGTCCGCCAAAATTTGAGATTTGATGGCGGTTCGGGGTCGATATTCGATATCGTACCCGCTAATTTCCACGACCCATTTGGCCTCCTAAGATCTTGGGTTTGTGCATTATGTTCCTCAATTGCTAAGTACTTACAACATGATGCGTGGCTAGAATTCATGATTTTTAGCATTATATACCTTGCATTTTAGGTGTTTTAATGACAAAAATACACGTCATGTGTGCCTAATGGAGTTTATTTAATGTGCAGGTGAGTTGGAAATGGAAGCCGAGCTAAATGAGAGCATAAACGTCGGAAAATACGTGCAAAAGTCAAAAAGGAGTGATCCGGGACAAGCCTGGCGTTACCCAGGCGTTATAGCCAAAACGCCAGGGGTGGCCTGGCGTTACCCAGGCGACAGACCCATAACGCCAGGGGTTTCCTGGCGTTTCCCAGGCGATAGACTCATAACGCCAGGGGTTGCCTGGCGTTACCCAGGCGTTAGACCCGTAACGCCTGGGTGCCTATT